>LRSR01010475.1:0-13540 GCA_001579985.1 Hypsibius dujardini | reverse complement strand
GGCCCCTATAAAGAGGGGTCCAATTTGTAAGAATCCTAAACGAGCCCTTAGAGCCTAGGAGTGATGAAGACTACCTTGAGGAGCTAAATGAGCGCGAGTGTTTGCGGGTTAAAGTGGGGAGAGGCGGGATTTCCTAAGCCCCTCCCCCTTTGATTATAGCGGATTAACGGAAGCTGACGAAGAGGCCCGTACACATACTTATCAAGTGCTCTTTGCGGGTCTACTGTAAAAGGATGTGACTGACAGCTGCGTGGACAGGTACCGAACTATAGGATGAAACGTACTCTCGAATAGACGAGACGCGAGATACTCGCAACGGAGCATGGACATGAAGTAGCCCGCAGAGAGGTGCGGATTATTCCGAGAAAAACTCACTATACGAGATACATAGCCGAACATTCATTCGTTAGTACGGCCCACCTTTTACTCCATCTATGGTTTTGATGTGCTAAAATTTCCTTTGGGGGATCGATATATACATGCCCGAAACGGACTTTTTTTCGCTATCTTCTTCCTAAGAGAGCTACGTGTGTATGTCATTATTTAATTCACGGCATGTTCTAAATTTGGAATAATAACGGCAAGTACAATATGGCACTCGTACTGTTATGGGAAAAGTATGATGCTCCTGACTGAGTGTCCCCTCCCCCCGACACGTCATCCTGGACGGCAACATGATCACCGCGAGCATTGGATTCATTCTTTCTGTTCTGCTGGGGATGTCGGCTTTCGCCTCTGGAGTATTCGGTCAAGGTGAATTATTCACCCGCTTCTTAATCACCAACCGGAATCTTGGATTTCTTTTTGTCTATAATTGTAGCTAGATTTATGCAAGAGACAGACGTGTACATGTTAGGACCATTTTTTGTTCTATTGAAGATTGTTTCTTCTACCATCACAACACAAGTGACATCTACACGACCGCCTTCTTCGGACTGCCGGAGGACATTGCAATTGGTTGGTTCACGCGTCTGCGCTATTTAAACACTTAAATACGGTCTTTAAATTTTAAAAATTTACGTAATTTTGGAAATGTTGAGTCGAATTTAAATATTAATGACAGGAATTGTGCCGACTGGAAGTGAATTCATCTACACCAACATTTTGCTTATTTACATTTTTGTAGAGGGTGTTCTATCAGGGATACAACCTTGTACATATTGCTGTTATGTCTATAATTATTCCTCTGTGTATAGGTACAACCATCGCGACGGTGGATGCACGCATCGCATTTCGCGTGGAACTTCTGCCGGACGAGGGGGATCTGCAGGGCGGTGCGGCACAAGACCTGCTGGAAGTTCTCATTCGCGACAACAGCACCGTTCAGATTATCGTCCAGAAATCCCTGAGAAACCTTTTGGTATGAACATTTACCGCGACAGGGCCGGAAATCTTAACGTTAATTACATGCAACTCAAAAGCAGACTAAACTAAATTGTATTGACACATGTTTAGTTATAATTTTTTAGCTTTTGGAAAAAAAACGAAGTAGGCACAAAAAACGAAGTAGGCATATGTTAGTCTAGTTAATTCCTTCATTTCGTTAATTAAATAAGGCATTGCCGTCCATAGAATGGGATAAATCAGAAATCTCCAAAATCAGACATTTCACTTTAACTTTACTTAATTCGGTTTGGTTTCAATTAGCTGAGTGAATTAAACGAAAATCTGGAGCTTGTGTTACGGATGACATCAATGCGTTTTATTTTAAATCAGAGCATCGGTATCTGAAGTCATATTTTATGTGAAAATTGCGATATCCCTTTAATCAGTATTAAATACATTAGTTTTAAATGTTGTACCTCGCTTCAATTCCAGTTTAGAAATGGTTTTTCATTTTCCCGATTTTCTTAGCCTGCCACGCGATCTCTGACCTTTCATCTGCGATGCACCGGACCCAGTGGGGCCTTCACGTCCCTTCCGTTTCTGGTGACCATCCTGGACGTCAATGACCACGCCCCTTCGTTCACAAGGCGATTCCATGAAGTGACCGTCGGGGAATTCCATGCCGTCGGTTTGTCAATCATCACGCCGAGCATGATGAAGGTCGTGGATGGGGACTTGCCCAATACTCCCAACACAGAGCTCAACTACCAGATTGTGGTATAGTACAGTCTGTATTTCGGCTCACCCTCCACCTGGTCGATAAATCGGCTCACTCATGGATTTCTCTTTGATGTTTGATGGCAGATGTTTGATTGCTTGATTTTCAGAAGTGCTATAGTATACTACGATATAGTACAGCGAATTATACAATCAAGCACCTACGATCAAAGAGAAATCCATGAGTGAGCCGATTAATCGACCAAGTGGAGGGTGAGCCGAAATGCACACTTTGCCTCATACTTTTACTATTCCACGGAATTCGCTGACTTTTTTGGAAGTCTTAGGCTCGAAAAGTTGTGCCTATTTTAGGAAGGCAACGAGTTGGGATATTTTGCCATCAAGAACGCTGCGGAGGGTCACATTATTCTCCAGAAAAAGTTGGACTACGAAACCGGTCCGCGGTATCTGAAGTTGAATATTACCGTCTCCGATCGTGGAGATCCCGTCTTGTCGAACTGGACGTCTTTGGTGGTTATTGTGGCGGACGAAGATGATCAGGATCCTGTTTTTATGCAGGAAATTTATAGCGTCGCAATCACCGAAGAATGGGATGTAAGTTTACATCTATATATACAGGCAGACAGAGAGATAGAGACAAACAAACAGACAGCCAGACAGACAGACAGACAGACAGACAGACAGACAGACAGACAGACAGAAGACAGAGAGAGAGACAGAGAGAGAGACAGAGAAACAGACGTACAGACAGACAGACAGATAGACAGACAGACTACGAGATTTTCTACATACATGGTATCGCCTGATGCAGAGCTTCAAAGAAATACTAAGGCTGCAGGCTCGGGATGGCGATAGTGGTTTGAACGGTACGTAAGAGTTCATGGTGTCGGTCAAGGGACTCTCTTTCCGGCGTTATCTCGAGTTTCAATTGCATTCGCATAGAAACCTTGAAATACGAGATCACAGACGGACTTCACAACTTTCTGCACCACTTTGTCATCGATCACGTATCTGGAGCGCTATCACTACTCGAACCAATTGATCGAGAGCGGCTGCCGTCGTCCGTAATGGGATATATCTCTCTTACTGTGCAGGTTTGCGAACCCACCAAACGGCAAAATGAACAATTAAGCGCTCTAAAAACATATGTGTTCGTAGGCCAGTCAAGCCAATGCACCCAGACGAACAGCCCGCTGCACCGTCCGAATTTCCGTGATTGATATTAATGATAATGGTAAAGTACTTTAACGTAGGTTGCCACTGTATTGATCAGTCCCTTATGATTTTGTCTGTCTGCCTCTCGTCCAACCGTCCTGTCTGTCTGCTTCACTCTCTTTTTGAAAGTCTGCCTGTTTGTTTGTTTGTCTGTCTGTCTGTCTGTCTGTCTGTCTGTCTGTCTGTCTGTCTGTCTGTTTGCGTGTTTGTTTGTCTTTCTGTCTGTTAACCTTCTGTCTGTCTATAATCTTGGCTATAGTCTGAATGTTCAAGATGATCGAATGATCAAGATATATTTATTATAGGACCAAAATTTGCCGAAAGTAGCATCCTGAAAGAAATAGACCTCCTGCCTTCGATCTTCGATTTGGATCATATAGATATTGCGGTGTTGTCTGTCTTGGACCGTGATGCGGCGCAGAATGCGGGATTCGTTTCTTCCATCCAATTTGAGGGCAATAACACTGATCAAATGGCCACTATGTTCCGGCTGCAAACGACCGATGGAGTGAACCAGACGATCAAGCTGATAATGCAGAACATTTCATCTTTACTTCTGCACTTCCAATCGGAATTCATAGTCAAAGTGGTTGTATCCGATACTCAGCGAAGTAGTGCGCGTAGCGTCATAAGTCATCAGGAGCCAGACTTCATGACCGACATCGGTAATAATTAGTTATCTAAGTATCATTCTGTTTTTGTTTGATTAAGTCACCTGCCACTAAGTATTAAGTGTTTCAAAGACTAACTACTTAGGTCCATCTTTCTTGTACGTGTCTGCCTGCACGTCTGTCTGCCTCTGGTTTGCACTTTTGGTTCTCTCGCTCATTAACGGTTTGATTCCGGCCTATTTGAAACTCCTAGAAGTTAATTCTAAGTACACTGGGGTTTATCTGTCTGTCCGTCTGTCTGTCTGTCTGTTTGTCTGTCTGTCTGTTTGTCTGTTTGTCTGTTTGTCTTACGATCAGCCTTTATGTTCGTCGGCCTTTCGGTCTGTCTTCTTGACGGTCTGTATCTTTATTCGTCTGCGTATTTGTAATAGGAATATGTTTGGTTGTCAGAATTTACATCTCTTAATTCAGCGGACATATTTTGACGTTGTAGCTTATGTCCGAGTAAAGTTCAAAGCTGTTCCCGCGCGACTGATTCGAACACTGGCCGACCTTACGAACCCTTCCCCTACGGACCGCCAGCTGCAAGCCTTCATGACACAGTATCCGGTGACTCTTCTCGTTGTATTCGGATCGACGATCTGCGTCCTTTTGATTGTGATGTTAGTCATGGCCGCGGTTTATCATCGCAAACTAAACGGCGGTCGCAGTCTCCAACGAGTGAGGCCCTTCTTCGTGTCTGGCTCCTCCTGTTCGACGCGCAGCAGCGTCCTTACATCTCCCATCTCATTAACACCTTATTCCAGCGAAAGCCACGCTTGATTAAGGAACTTTCCGATGTTATTAAAAATATTAAAAATAATTAAATGAGTAAAATAATTCTATATTAAACTGGAACACGCCAGGCATCTGGTGTGAAGTGCTTGTTTTTGGGATTTATTACGGAACCTCAATCGTTCTTCGTAAGGAACCAGTCCAGATGAACTCTTTGTAAAAACCATTGACCGAGGGCGGGTAAAAAACACACGCCGCAAAGCGCAAAAAATTATTAAAAAATACACACATGCACCCAGCGGGATCTAAACTCGCTTCTTGGCCTTGGGCGACTGCTGGGGAGACGGAGTCTGAGTTGGCGACTTCTTCGGGGACTTGGCTGTAGAGCAAAGGAGAAAAATTCAATTTAGTCAGGAAGCGATTAATTGAGACCATTCAGCAAGGACAGCAACACTGTCATCCCCTAGGCCTGTAGGCTGACTGATCATCAGACAGACAGATGGAAAACAGATAGACAAGATGCATAATCAAACAGACACAAACAGGCAAGCAGACACAGTAGCACACAAACAGGCAATCAAACACGTAGACACATAGGCAGAGAGCAGGCAAGTAGACACATAATCACACAGGCAGACAAAGGGCAAGCAGACACTAAGATATAAGCAGACAGACATATAAGCAGGAAAGTAGACAAGTAGGCATACGTGCAGTCTGACAGGCAGTCAGACAGGCATAAAAGCTGGTAAGTAGGCACGCATTCAAATAGACAGAATGTAACTGAAAAAACAAACACAGGCAGGCAAACAGGCACGCAGAAAAACGAGCAATAAAGGGACACGAATATGACAAAAGACGCATTAAGATGTGCAGACAAACGAACCCACAGCGAGGCAGTCGTTATGCCATTGGAAAGATAGACATTCAGAGTACCAGAGGACGGCAAAAGCATCCAGACAAGCTATTATTCAGCAAATCAGGCGACAGACACCATTCATCAGATTTCAGACATGCAAGAGCGCTTACTCAAATGGCGGATTGACGACTCGGGCAGCCAGTCATAGTCCACATCGCTGGACTTGGAAGTGCCGCTCTCCACGGCGGGGCTTTTCTCGGCCTTTCTCGCCGGGCGCTTCTTCTGTATATCGACGCAAGACAAAACAAAGAAGTTAGACATGTCCCAACCGTTAAAGATTCGACGAAAGCGCGCGGCAACGTACGTTGATCTTGGCGGCAAAGTATTGCTGTCCGAAAACTCCACCCAATACCACGATCGCTCCGAAAATCACATACAGGAAGAATCTATAATCAACCAGCGAACGAATAAGTAATCTTGCCTACTCAAGTGCGTGCGTGCCTCAGTCCCTCCGCCTGCTATTTGTACGTCTGCTATCTGTGCATTCGTTTCTGTCTGTCACCAGATCTGTCTGTCGTCCAGTCTGTCTGTACGCTTGTGCACCTGTCTGTCTGTCTGTCTGTTTGTGCCTGTTGGTATTCTTATCTATCTGTAGGTCTATCGTATTTTTGTCTGTCTGTCGTCTTGCCTGTCTGTGTGTTTGCATGTGTGTCTGTCTGTGTGTCTGTCTGTCTGCTTGTCTGTCTGTCTGTGTGTCTGTCTGCTTGTCTGTGTGTCTGTCTGCTTGTCTGCTTGCCTGCTTGCCTGTTTGTCTGTCTGTCAGTCTGTGGACCTGTGGACTTGTAAAGCGAACGTACGTCTGGCTGTCGAGTCCCTCATCGACTTCAATAGCCTGGATGGTCTCGTTGTAGATGGAATGGATAAAACCCTTGTCGGTGGCATCACGGTAATGCAGGTTGATGTTGAGAGTGAAGGGGCGGGAAGCGAAGGCATCGCTCAAGTAGAATCCGTAGTCGAAAGTGGCCTCCTCACGCGGTGCGACCGCTCGGCTGAAGCGCACGCTGGTCAGATTGGCAATGTTGTAAGAGAAATCCATCGGGTAGCGGAGGGACGCGTCGAGGTAGTCCACCATGAAGACACCTTCGCCCTTATTGCGGAATCCGATCAGCAGTCTGATGGGTTTATTGGTAGGAATCTCTGTGAAGAAACCAACCAAAAACAGGCTAATAAAATTTATATTTCAAAACGAACAACATTAAATAAATTAACAAAAAGTGTAACTAAAATAAAAAACAGAGTCTTCAATAACCAGTTTGACAATCAGTCAATACATCGAATAATCAGTCAATACCTCAAGCAATCAATCAATCAATCGATACAGTAAATCCTCAAAGCGACAATCAGTAAATAAATCAATCAATCAATCAAGCACGATAGTTAATCCTCAACGTGACAATCAGTCAATACATCAATCAATCGATCGTTTAGATGAACCAGTCCCCAACACGCTAGATTGTCGTTAGTTTACCCTTGGTATTGGGCGGGAAGGTGAAGTAAACTGTCGTCTCCGCGTCCGGTGAATGTAAGATCGGTGCGGCCGCTTCTTCCGCAGTTGCATCCTGCAAGGAAAGGAGAGAAAGGAGAAATATTAAGGAAGCTCTCACACAAAAAGACAATCTTGCCCCGTTCCCGTACCGTTGCAGCGCCTTGCAAAACTCCATCCGCCTTCCCAGCCGTCTCCTCCGCAGTCTCAATAATGACGTCCTCCTCCGCGCGGGACAGTGTCGCGAAACCTGGGGGAAACGGGGAAGGCAAGAGTGAGAAAATGAAAAAACCGGTCGGAGACGTGGCCGCATCGCTTGCCTGACCGAGTAAGAGCCAAATTCAAGCGCCCTGTAGCGTAACATACACGGGGGAAAGTGGCGCTAACTCAGTCAAGTCGGCATTAGGGCCAAGTCTGCCTTGGGAACTTTTTGCTGGCACAAAATGCACAGAAAGAGCCATTTTTACTGCGAACCTACCTGCAAGCAGGAAAAGGGAGAGGAATACGACGGGTCGGAACATTTTCGGGAGGTGCGGTTGGTAGAATGTCGGAAGAGATCAATGGGGAAGGAGAATAATTAACGGGAAACAGCTGTGGTTTCTCGCTCGTACTACTTTCAATGAGGAGCTCTTTTTGAATGAGCAAACGTTCCACGTCGAATATTTCGTGGAGAGGGGCGTGTTCCGAGTTTTTGATTGAGTGATTTTACGAGCCAGCCAATGAGTGAACGAGGCCACGCAACGCTACGCCTGTAATGTGATTCGACCAATCACAGCACGAGATTACGCCCCGGTTTTGATGGCATTTACATAACAGAATTAGAAATGCATTTTTTTTTTCATTTAGTTCCTCCATTATTATATTGTTTAAAATTCCAAAATAGTACGCGATATAATGCATTTTTTCTCTATCCTATAAATGTTTTATTTCAATTGTCATGGACTCATTTTGTCCTTCACACAGTAAAGTCACAGTCAGGCGTGGATTATAGCACTTCCGGTCAGCTTCCAAAGTTGTATAAAAATCAAGACCAAGAATTAAAAGTCCCCAAATTACTAATAAGATCAAGGATGGCTAAAAGAAAAGGCATAAAAATCACAGCTGCGGTAAAGCGGCACAAGTGTCCAGATAAGCCCAGGCCATTTCGCCCACGATACTACGGTCCGGTACGCTCTGGGCCATGCCGTAGATGGCCGCGGTGCCGACGTCCGGCTGACCGGGATCCTTCATGATCTCCTCGGTGCAGTCGCGGATGTCTTGCAGAAACTTCTCCACCACGCCGGGACTGGTGTGACGGCGAGTCACACAGATGTGCACGCTGGCGGGGTATTGCAGGGCATTCAAGTTCCACCCACGTTTCGCCATCGCGTCACTCAGGCGGTAGATGTTGAAGTCCTTCGACGCGAAACTGACCACACTCACTTGCGGCTTCCCCAGAACGTACAAATTGGGCACCTGAAACAGGCAGACAAGTCTTAGTCTGTTTCTCTGTCTATATTCTGTCCAACTCTGAGATTCGTTGCCTGTCTACCTGTCTTTCTTTCTGTCTGTCTGTCCGTCCGCCCGCTTGCCGGCATGCCTACCTGCCTGCCTGACTGTTTGACTGTCTGACTGTCTGCCTGTTAAGATCTCTACATTTCCACACGGCGATCTCATTGTCTAGTTCTTTGCTACCTACTGCCGTATTGCGAGCTCTGTTGTCTGCCTTTGTGTATGTCGTCTAAGCAGTGAACTACATACACTATAAATGATTTTCATACCAGTCTGATGCCTGCTTCGATTCGTCGTGCGGCGGTCAATATATCTCGGGTCGCTTTGACGTAACCATCCTCCCCGATGTACAGTAGGACTGCCCATGTCGTGGCAATCGAAGCACCGACTCGACTTCCGCTCATACTTGGGGAAGCGTAGATACCACCGGGCCAGTCAGGTTGGACTGTGTATTGGTGATGTATGTAAGAATGATTGCGATACATGATCACTGAAGATCCCTTCGGCGCACAAGCATACTGCAAAGAAAAGTAGATTATTACTAACTGAGGTCGTTCATCTGTCCGTCCGTCTATCTGTCTGCGTGTCAGTCTGTCTGTCTGTCTGCGTGACTGTCAGTCTGTCTGTCTGTCTGTCTGTCTGTCTGTCTGTCTGTCTATCTATCTGGATAGCTAGTTGACTCTCTGTTTGAAGGTGTGCCTGTTTGCTCCTTGGATCACTTGTTGCCTGATTGTCTGAATCAGTGTATGCGAAATTTCGCCCTGCCTTATGCGTGTCGGCTGAAATGCTGGTAACGCCTTTTAACCGGAAATCGAACGGGGCCAACGGGAATCCCGCTTTATCCATGAACGGGAGGAGGAATCCTCCAAGGCAGCAGTCGACATGCACCGGAACGTTATGCTTCATCCCTAAGGCGGACAACTCCGCAATAGGGTCGATCACACCATGGGGATACTGCGGCGCCGAACCGACAATCTAAAAGAAACCATATTAAACAAAGACAGCACTGCAATCACATCAATTAACCATTCCCAGAGAAAGATAGGCAGGCAGACAGACAATAAGACAGTAAGAAATAAAGACATGCAGTCATACAGACAAACCAGCTGTTAGGGCGAAAAATTACCACGCATGTTCTCCTATTAATGGCTTTTTCCATAGCTCGGATGTTCACTTGACATGTGACGGGATCGAAGGGAATATGCTTGATTCGAATGTTTAAATATTCAGCCGCCTGTAAGTGGAAGACATGAAGTCGGACCGCCGTGTAGGGATGTCTGCCCTTCTGTTCGCTTACGTACCTTGTCAAATGCCGCATGGGCAGTGGACGCGACCAATCTAAGGGGGGGGGGAGGGACAAAATATCGTAACATGGCAAAATCAGACTGGGAATCGAGAAGGAATTTTATTCAGTGAATGACAACAGGGATAAGAGGGATGCTTACATGATCGGTTTCGCAATGCCTCGTGATATGGCACGATCACGATATGTCTTGCATGCCATTAGGATACTTTCTGTTCCACCAGACGTCATCTGAATAGAGACAACTTCAAGTCAAAATGCAATGATGAGGCACTTTTGCCGAAGTGTGTTTTTATTTTTCTCAATAGCCTAGAAATTATGTCTCTCTATTAATACGTGCGTCAGTCTCTGTCCGCCTGTCTGCCTGTCTGTCTGTCTGTCTGTCTGTCTGTCTGTCTTTCTGTCTCTATCTGTCTGTCTACCCCCGTCAAGACTCACCGATCCACATGTGTCTGCATCTCCGTTGAAGAGCGTGCAGCACATACGGATCACTTCAGCTTCCATCTGCCGAACGGCGGGAAACACATCCGCATGCAGGGGATTGGACCAGGCGAACTGACTGTAGACCGATGTAACTAGTTGTGTAATGTCATCCGTACCACAGTAAACCGTGCCTGAAAGCTGGTTCCACTCCGCTAGCTCTAAAAACGCACACAGTAAAAAATGAATGAAAACTCCACGCAAACATTCTTCCCATGTACCATACCGATGTGTTTGTATTCCTTCACCAGGTTCAAAACATCTTCCTGAAATAAACAACGATAGCATCAACATGACAGGTTGCTCTTGATTGATTGATTGAATGGCTGTATATTTTAAAATCAGAATATTACAATCAAGGATTTTGTTTGTTCTTTTTTAAATTATTAAATTAAAATACGTTTCAAATTTTATTTAAACCTGCAAATAGTATTTAAAATTTCCGAAAAACTTAAATTTGATTTGTAATGAAATTCAGGCATGATATTAAAACTCAAAAAACGGTACCACTACAAATTCAACTGACTGGTTGGTTTGACTGTTGCTGGATCGATTGATTGATTGCCTTACAGCTGAGCGCGTATGCTGCGGCAGCGCACGAATCGGCGTCAAACTCTTCGACGCCTTAAACATATCATGCTCAATCCGCGTCTTCGAACTGGCAAACTCCTTCTCGATCTTATCCCGAACGGCGGGTATCCGTCGCGCCTGGCGCATAGCAAACTTCTTGATACGAAAATAAACAGCTGCAAAAGCAACCCTTCAATCAACCGATCAAACGAAGAACGTCACAGTAAATCGCACATCTCCTGAAAAGACTCACTGTCATCTTGGAAGATAAATTCCACGGCTGCTGCGCCTGCCAACGCGGTCAAGGAAGATGCCACAACGATCTGCCAGGGTTTCCAGTCTTTCATCGCGCGATCAACGGAGTGAACGAGGGCATTGTCTGTGAGGATGGACATTTTCAGGCACGTATCCTGATCTCCAGCTGTTGTCGCCTGTTAAAAACCTCCCCTACTTCGCAAGAACAGCCCACATAAAAATACGAAAACGGCAATAAGTTGCCAGATTTAAAATTCTTTATCCTGAATGAACATGATAATGGATAAAGAAAAGGAATGAGAGGTGGAGAATGTGACTGTCTCGTGAGACTGACACTTCCACTGGGTCAGTTGCACCGGACGGCTCACCAGAACAATGACACGTGCATAGCAAAAGGAGTCAGAGGTGGAGAAGATGACTGACTACTAGTGAGACTGACACTTCCCCTGGGTCAGTTGCACTGGACGGCTCACCAGAACAATGACACTTCTATGGTCAGTCGGACAGCACAAACCTCAAATCATTGCGGGATTCCGGCCTTTTTTCACGTTTCGTTTTTCGGGGTTCGGAACTGAAATTGGAAGCCATTGATAAAGGCGACACAAGTCGAAAAGTCGGAAGTTAGAAGAAACGAAACTTTTTAATCAAATAAAATTAGATTTTATTACACTACTAATATGTAATGTAGCAAACCAGCTGCAGCTGGTGGAGAAACATTAAAACAACCCGCGGGGAGTTTTATACACACCGTACATAAAACCACCATCACAATCGAGTTAAACGTTACACATTGTTCCTGTTACCACCACACCCCGCATTCATTGGTAATACCGCTTAACACAGCGGCAATTTAATTGTTTCACCTTTCAGCGGTCAAACTTCCTCTTCATTAACATCGTTGCGCACACGAACTTCTTCGAGCGCCGACGGGCGAGGTGGGTGGTCAAACGGAAGATTTTCAAACTGTGTGCTCGACCGACTCTCGTTTCCTCGTTTATGCGAACGCACGAACGCGCGATTGAGCTTTCTCCCGTTTGTGCGTGCGCGCTAACGGAATCTCGTTATTGTGGAGCATTTTGTCAGCATTTTATTGTTGTCCTCCACTCTGCACTGCAGTTCGGGGTAAAAAGCCCCATTCCCCACGCAGCCCCAGAGATTTAACCCATTTGAGTCTGTCTGGATTAATTATTTAGCCCTTCCGAGGAAAGTGTACCGCCTTCCGTTCATGAAAGCGCCTGGATGCAAGCGCCGGCAAAGGGGATATTGGCATCAGGCACAAAAGTCCCTTCCATGTACCTGGTGTAGCCGGTAGCCTAATAAAAGTTTTTTAGTCTTTGTCCGACCAGAATTACTCCCACACATCATGACACACAAAACCATACCCTTCACACATACAAAAAGTCTGAAGATGCATTTTTTGTCAGCACCAGGATTATATTTATGGGTGCGGAAGTGTTAAGGGTACGGACGTGAGTGTCCAGGTCGAATGACATGAGCCGACAGGTGGGAATCTCTCTGGTGGAACGCTTGAGCAGGTAGGCTCTTCCGTTAGCGGCTTCCCGGAGATTGATTGCGGACGGACTGGTGGAACTCGCGGGGGAAACTATGCCGTATCTGCGAGCCTCCACGACCGATTTGTCGGACTCAGTTACGGAAGCCGGGCTCCGTGATCCGTCCGTCCAGGTTGCCTCGTCTGCGCTGTTCGACTAATAGTCCGTGCAAAGACTTCATCACGGGCGTAGGATGACAGGATTCTTTAGTCACAATGGGCCTGTGTAGAGGAGATTATATCGTTTGGTCGTTGTGTGAGACGTTTTCATAGTACCCCGAGATGGGCACACTGATGAGAACTATCACGGTCACGGCACTTGCCCATCATCTTCATATTACACATATCGAAGAAGTCGTTCCCTTGTGCTCCTTCAAAAGTTTGTGTTGCTGATTGCCTCCTCCGTGCCCATATGTCCATTAAAGACCTGGACTACCACGGAATGCCGAAGGCTTACATGAAAACTACTACAAAAAAAACGAAAAAAGGAAAACAGGAAAACTTCGAGAATCCAAATGAAAAAACGGAAAACCTCAAAACTTCCGAATATGGAAAATCACGAAAAGTGAAAAAAAACTAAGGGTGAAAAACACGGAAAAACTAAAATTCCAAAACATATATTAGAAAACTATGTTTTGACTCGCTTCAATCCGCGATCACAAAAAAAGGCTTCTCTTGTGTTGAATCTTAGTGTAATATTCAATTAAAATGCCACACGAGCTCGGAATCCTCGTCAGATTGATTTTCTCAGTAGTTTGATTGTGCGATAATTTGCTGTTACCAGGACTCGTTTAGGGTCTTACAAGTCGAAATAAGGACCCCTTGTGGT
>LRSR01010472.1:0-18623 GCA_001579985.1 Hypsibius dujardini | reverse complement strand
CCCATCAAAACCCATCAAATCGCATCAAAACCCATCAAATCCCATCAAATCCCATCAAATCCCATCAAAACCCATCAAATCCCATCAAATCCCATCAAAACCATCAAATCCCATCAAAACACATCAAATCCCATTAAATCCCATTAAAACTTATCAAAACCCATCAAAACCCATCAAATCGCATCAAAACCCATCAAATCCCATCAAATCCCATCAAATCCCATCAAATCCCATCAAATCCCATCAAAACCCATCAAAACACATCAAACTGATAAAACCGTTCCTCCGTAACTAAATTTAGCACTGAATATATTTCCAGTCTGTTAAAAAACACTGCCGATCGTGAGAAGAGGAGCAAATTTACCCTTTCAAATCGAAAAGGAGGAAGCTTTACCGTTTCATGGGCTTTCATGCAGGGTCTCATCATCAGCATGAGAAACGACAGCCAAATAACCCCGCCCAAAACATTCTCCGCGGTATCCCACAAGGTATCATCCTGCCCCGGCACCGTGAATCCCGTCACCTGGCCCAGGATCGTGAACAGATCCAGGTAGTAGAGCAACCAAAATGTCAAGCCCATCGTGCTGTTGAGGCAGTCGTTGAAGTCGGCGATCGCCTCGTAATCCCGAATCAGTTCCGTGACCTTTTTCCCACGATTCACCCTCGACAATGGTGCGTCGCCGTCTCCGCTCGTTTCCACCCCCTTCTCCAGAGTGTGGACGAACACCTGGACGCTGTCGCTCAACATGACGGTGAACACCACGAAACAGATCCACAGCTGGACGGACACTCCGAACGGCAGGGTGTTACCCAGGCACCACATGCAGAGCTCGCCTAAACTTACAACGGCACGCTTAAACCTCTGATTCCCTTCCAAAAAAGGCGATCTGTATTTCCTCGACAGATAGCGACAGTGCACGAGCTGTGTGACATTAAACTGATACCCCCCCCCCTTGATCTCAAGGGACACTTTTTTGCCCTTCCAGTTAATTTGATCCACCCCGGATCTTATCTCTTCATCACCGTTTGCTGTTGTTTACCTACAATCAATCAATCAACTGATTCAATGTGTGCGTCAAGAAATTCTGCTTAATCAATTACGTCACGTGACCCGTGCGCTGTCGCTATCTATCGAGGAAATAAAGTATATTAAATTTGAAAGAAGACGGGCCTCTTTTCGCTACCTAAATTGGAGACCTTTCCGGTGAGACTGGGAAATGCAGGCACGTCGATCCACACCATGAAGCCACCTTCGTGATTGAAGTGATTCTTGATCCAACCGAAAATTTCCCAGCCGATCATGGCCCATGCGAACACTACAAAGAGTCCAATCCCCAAGAGAGACCATTTCCGGTAGTATTTATGGTTGGCGGTGATGTCCGAGTTGAAGCAACCAATTAAAAACCTCTTCGAGCCGGCGAATAAACGTCGCAACAGCGATTGATCAAAGTAGAAGAGGGAGATGATGAGGAGAGCGCGAGCGTTCATCGCGATGAAGACTGTCTCCTGGACGATGTAGACGACCGGACTGAAGCGCCCCTTGTTCTCCTTACTGGTTAGTTTCCCATTCAGTTGGCTGACCACCCCGGTAGAGTAGAAGAGAATGAGGTGCGCCCATCCGGCCAGGAGGAGAACCCCGCCGATGATGCGACACACCACCTGAAAGAAGAACGGCACAACTAGCTCAACTAAAACTTGGCACAACTTGGCTCAACTAAAACTTGGCTCAACTAGCAAATCAAGTTACCGGGTGCAGACTCATTTTTGAACCAAACTTGTAAGTTGTAAAAAAAGTTGTCAGACATGAGAAATCTTGATAAGCTCAAAAATCGATCAATTTAGTTGGTTTTTTTTGCCCTCGCTCCAGTGAAACGACGTGTCGTTTCTCCTTAACTGTCTCAGATTTCCAATTAGCAACTCCGAGAAAACGGTTTGATCATGTGACTGTTGGAATCTCAGGACTGTCACTGTACCTGGCAGTTGTTTCCGCCGCTGGGGAGCAGGCCAAACAGCCGGAGGACGCTGCACTGGATGGGGACGATCAGGCTGAGGATCATCTCGGCGGTCGTTTCCGAAGCCACTGAGCTCCACTTGCGAACATCCATTTCGTTTATCCGGATGCGAATACCACTTCGCGACGATTTATTGTGCCACTCACACTGGCGGAATGGTTGGCGGAATGGAGGGATCAATTCCCGGGCCGGAAAAAAAGTCCCCACGATCGATCATGCATGAAAGATGTAAATGTTTGGGGGAAAAAGTGCAAGTCTTCCGATCACTCTAATGCGCTGACAAGCTCAGATTCCTACGGACCGTGGGGATCGATCTCCAAATTCCCCCCTTACAAAGCACTTTCTTCGGCACTGGCGAGATTTCGCAAAGCGACAAAGCGACAAATCTCAAACTGAAATTTTTATCGACTTTTCAAGTTTTTTTTTAGCCTCATTATTTATGTGAAGTTGTGTTTGTCGAACCTTTTAAGTTTTGGCATAAAGCGTGCGATTGATTGTTGAATTTTTGGTATTACCTTGGAATAATTATTCCTAGACTTCAACCGCATATTAGCATTATTCGTGAACGTAAATACTAACCCTTGTCCCACAGCCTATGTTTGTGTTTCACATTTCTTACTAAATTAAATATTCAAATAGCTTCGGTTGCAGTAATTTAGTAACGGCCGCAAACAAGCCAGTGTATTCGCTCGTGTCAACGAATAGTTCAATCAATGCACGCGAGATGTGGTAACATTGAGAGCACCGCACCGCAAACTGGTTTTTGATTTTTAAAAAATGTTAGAAGGCATTTGTAATTTTTGTTTTCAATTGTAATTTTTTTTTCAATTGTAATATTGAGAACTAAGTTAAACACACACAATAAAATTAAAAAAAGTGGAACATTTCGCCTTCCAGAGATGCAAAATTCCCTTGTGAGAAACAGTCAGCATAGACTTGCTAGATTTGACGGTCAAAACAAATAAGGGACTTGAGACTGGTCCTTAGGGCATCTAGTAAAACTGGTATCGCAATCTTCGAGTGAATGAAAATGAAGTTAAAAATGAGTTACCATTAGGAAAAGGTTAGAACTCTGCCTAATGATCCACTGCGAGTAACGTGTAACTGATTTATCGTGACTGTGTAATCACTCATTTGACGGCTTTTTTCCATTCTTTATCAGCGGTACCACGGTTCCCGCCACCACTGAAACGGTTACATTTGACGGTTGTGGAGAATTTTCCAAACGATTTCCGTTAGGAATCATTCAGCACTTTCCCTTATCCAGCAAAGTTTTCCTAGACCCGGTTCTATCCGTATACCCAAAACACCTGGTCACCAGAGGGTTGAAATTGTCTTGCGTAGAACACACACAGAAAGGGCAAGCCGAGTAGTTCAGTTCAGTTCATCATTTGGGCATCACTTCCATGATCTCATCGAAAATGATCAAAAACGTTCCGATCAAGTAGAAAATCTATAAAGAGAGCATCGTTGCATCAAACGGTCCAGCAAGTGTTCACCGTACATACAGAGATCATTAATTCTATTTTTATTAAAACTCACCGCTACAAGTGCAGACCGTGTTCCCATAAGCAAGCCGTTCCCATTCAACATGATCTTTCTGGATCTGCTTGTGGTCATCAGTGCCGTCATTGCCGCGACATACTCTTCTCCCTGTCGAGCACTTCAATTTCACTTCAATTCAGTTCACTTCGATTCCCTTCAATTCCTTTCACTTCGCTTCCCTTCAATTCGATTCAGTTCACTTTGATTCCCTTCAATTCACTTCACTTCACTTCACTTCAGCTCACTTCAGTTCATTTCAATTCAGTTCACTTCAACTCACTTCAATTACCTTCAGTTCAGTTCACTTCACTTCACTTCACTTCACTTCTTTTCGATTCGATTTACTTTAATTCACTTCAGTTCACCTCAGTTAATTTCATTTAACTTTAATTCACTTCAATTCACTTCAATTCACTTCAATCTTTAATTCATTTTAATTTTTTTTTGCGATTCTGTTTCTTTTCGTAATGCATTTTAAATGAATATTATTATTAATACTGTAATACTGATAATTATAATTACTGTTACGATAAGTAAAATGCATTTTTAATCATTTAAGGGTAGCATCGATTTACCTCGGGTGAATCAAGGGTCGTAATGGATTCCACCAGTTGCATGTAAAGAATCTTCGGAATTTCTTTGGCCTAAAAGAGAAGATTTTTTGGAAGCAGATTTAACTGGAAATTAATTGACATTTTCTGACAGTAGGGGGCGGAGCTACATGCCAACGGTGGAAAGCTACACTGAAATTTTCGGCCCTTTTTGAAAACTGCTCATAGCTCCGCCCCCTTTCCTCCGAAACATATTTGGTTGACGCCCATCGATTTCAAATGAAATTTGCGATAGAATAAAGCCTCTCAAAGAAAGAATCGCCATTTTAACAGTGAAAATCAAGGAAAACGGAATATTCCGGTGTATTTGTAACTTTGAAGTTTTAACAAAAAAAATCGAAAAAAAATCATCATTAATATTGGATTGATTTAGAGGAGAAAAATAGAAACGTTTTGAAATCCACCTCTGAAAATCACCCCTTGTGAATATCACGTGCTGTACGCTCCCGATCTCAAGGGTCAATTACGCCCCGCCCCCGCTGATTCACATCAAGCTTGAGCGGTTCGTTCAATGCCGTTCACTTGTCCGTGATTGGTCCGTTGGTTTTTGCCTGACAGGCTACGCTACCTTGCTTGATTGAAATGATAATTTCAGTTTGAAAATTTTCAAGTTAGATAAGTTTAAGTGAATCTGAATGAACAATGAATGAGAAACGGAACGTGTTTTCGGGCCGGACCTAAAATCGACCCTTGAGATCGGGGTATACCGTTTCATGAGCTGCAATGCACGGTCGCATCATCATCACCAGGAAGCACAGCCAAAGAACCGTCCCTGTTACGTCTTCAAGCGTGTCGAAGGGCGTCTCCCTGTAGCCGGCGGTGAAACCCGTCACCTGGCCCAGCACCGTGAACAGGTCCAGATAGTACAGGAACCAGAAGGTCAGGCCCATCGTTCCGTTGAGGCAATCATTGAAGTCGGCGATCATCTCGTACTCCTGAATCAGTTCCGTGACCTTTTTCCCGCAACTCAGAAGCGGCGACGAAGACGTGCCACCTCCAACAGGCGTCTCAATCCCTTCCTCCAGAGTGCGGACCAACGCCTGGACGCTGTCGCGCAGTATCACCGTCAACACCACGAAACAAATCCATACCTGGAGTAATCAGCTAAGTTAGACTGTTTTTTATAAAAAATGAGTTTCTCGACAAAAAAGTGAGCTTTTCGACAAAAAAGTAAGTTTTTCGACAAAAAGTGAGTTTTTACTGACAGAAATTGAGTTTTTTCTGACAAAAAAGTGAACGGCCAACATTTTGAGTGCTTCGTTACACGATTCGGCCTGGAAGTAACAAAGTAACGGGATGGTAACCAAACACTAGACCAAAAACGACTTTTCCAAAAAACATTTTGCTCCCACAGATCAAAAGTTAAACAGTTTTTTTTAATTACAACGATAAACAACGTCGTTTTCCACTCAATCGTTGCGGCACCTGTCCCAGAATTGAGTATAACCGCTGCTACAAAACTAAAACATAACTTTAACAAACGTAACGGTCGTTTGAAACAGAAGTGAAATACTTGAAAACAACAAAACGAAAAAAATGATGCAAAAAAGTAAAAGATAAAGTTGATCTACAAACGATCTGTGGGAAAGTATTTCCACATCCGCTGTCTCTGCGAAGATCCAACGGCGACAGAATCTTTCAGCGCGTTTCTCCTCCTTTACGCGCATCAATCTACGCTGGGTCAATCCATATCATTTTAAATAATTTCGAGTTTGAATAGCGATATGCACCGCGCAATGCACTGCGCACGTATGCTGGAGTAAAATGCCATAAAACCTATAAAAACCCATCGAAACCCATCGAAACCCATTAAAACCCTACGAAACCCATCAAAACCCACCAAAACCCACCAAAACCCATCAAAACCCGTCGAACCCATCGAAACCCATCGAAACCCATTAAAACCCTACGAAACCCATCACTAAACCGACTACCCCTGCCTGTTCGATTGGTAACTAAGCGACTAGCCCTGCCTGTTCGATTGGTAACTAAGCGACTAGCCCTGCCTGTTCGATTGGTAACTAAGCGACTAGCCCTGCCTGTACGCGCGCACAGCCAGTACGATTATAATTTGGCTTGTATATTTAAAGCGATCCAAACCTGCATCGATATGAAGAAGGGCAAAGTGTTCCCGAGGGTCCACATGATCATCTCCCCTAAATTGGAGATATTCAGGGTGAGGGACGGGTAGACTGGCTTCCACATCCACGCGACAAAGCCATCGCGATCGATGTGGCTGTACTTCCACCAACCGAGGACTTCCCATCCCGCGAGGGCCAACGCAAATGTGATAGACAGGTTGAGCCCCAGGATGGACCATTTGCGGTGGTACACACGTGGCATAAATCTGAGACCGACCGAATTAAAGCCAACATTTTACCGGCGCCCAGCAAAATGGGGTGGTCCAAGTTTGAGCCAATTTTGGCTAACGCGTGAAGCTGTTTCTCAAATCACTTGATTCATTGATTTAACACATAAATAATTCACAGTCAATCAATCAATCGACCGCGTGGTCAGCTGTAATTACAAACAACTGCAGGCATTGGCGAAGATGGCTCAAACTCCGACCACCGCCAGTAAAAAGTGCAACCTCTTCAAACCGGCGAACAATTTCAGCAACAACGAAGGATCCAGATAAAAAATGGTCAGTGTGATTAACGCTCGAATGTTCATCGCGATGTAGACGGAGTTCTGCACGACGTAGACGAGCGGACTGAATCGGCCTTTGTTGTCGCTGGTGAGCTTCTCAATCAGCTGCATCAGGAAGCCGGACGAGTAGAAGGCGAGGAGGTGCGACCAGCCGCCGATCAAGAGAGCTCCACCGAAGACGCGCGATGCGGTTGGAGCCTCGTTTCCGTCGCTCTCACCGGAAATCAAGCCGCACAACGGGAGAACGGTGCTCTGAATCGGGACGACCTCGGCGCCGGGCATCCACACCGCCGGGCTCCTCGTTCGCAGTTCCATCCTGCGAGGCGGTTTATAAATTAGGAAAATGAGAAGGAAAACAGAAATAAAAAAACTGAAAAAAAATAAGAAAAGAAAGTAAGCTAAAGCGCGAGTCAGAATTAACTAAATAACTATATCCGACGGAAGCGTAACACGATGGACAGGGGAGTGAGGTCTTTCTTCCTTATTGGCATCGTTGATACCGAAGGTGAATCCCGGCCGAGGAACGGCCACAAATCCAATATAACAAAAATTCGGACAGTTTCGTAAAGCAGGGAAGTATGAACATCCACGAGAAAGAAGGAAACTGTAAAGACTAGATGTTGCGCAGCACTATTTATAGTCGCGCCTGACCGCGCACAGACGGCGCGAGAGAGAGAGATTGTTCCCACGGGATTTCTTCGATGCACACAGACAACCTCTTGACGTGACGTGGAGATATAGCTTTTGCCTGTGCAGGTGTTCAATTTGACTTTGTCTTTTGGGATCAAATGGTGCAGTCCTCGGTCGCTCCCTTCAGTAAGTCCATAACCTTGAGAGCCCTTTAACTCGCCATCGGGGACCGAATCAGACCGGCACACCGTTCTGCACACATCGCAGGGTGATGCCGCGTATTTCGTAGTAAAACCGGTCCGTGGCCTTTTTCACTTGCGGTGAGCCGTCACGATTGGTGCACCAGCATCTGCAAACACAACGGGCGTCAGATTCCTGTACGTGGGAATAGATGCCACGGGGTCACATCGATTTCCGCATCTGGACCGGTTTTCGCACATGTTTAGACAAACAGAGTATAACAAACATTTGCAGACATGTACGTACAGACATCACAGACATGCAGACATGCAGACAGACAGACAGACAGATAGACAGACAGACAGACAAGCAGACAGACAAACAAACAAACAGACAGACATGCAGACAGACAGACAGACAGATAGACAGACAGACAGACAGACAGACAGACAGACAGACAGACATGGAGACATACAGATAAACAGACACACAGACACACAGGCAGACACACACACAGACAAGCAGACAAACAAACAAACTGACAGACAGACAGACAGACATACAGACATACAGACATGCAGAAATCCATACAGACACAATAGAACGGAATCAAAAGATGAATGCTGTTCTAATGATGGGATAATTGCAAATTTGCGATATTAATGAAAAATGTTATAGTCACAGTGCCGGTGGATACCTCTCTTGATGACACTGCTTTGCCGCGAAAGTTCCGTCACCGTTACACTGCGGCGCAAAGTGATACTTATTCGACAGCATCGCCTGAACCCAACAATTTGGCAGGACTTCCGGCTCGATGAACAGCACCTTGTCTGTAATCGTAACATACGAGGGCCCCTAAATAAGTACTGTCACCTAATTATTTAAAAAAAACCTCGCATCGAAATTTAACTTTTACGTCATTGTCCTTCAAAGTAATCACCCTCGAACTGGATGCACTTTTTGCATCGAAGAATCCAACTACGGAAGACGTCCAGAAAACCATTCTTAGAGAGCTCGCGGAGGCTGCCCTGCACTGCGCTGTCAAGCTTCTCTGCCGTTTCAAATTTCCGCCCCTGGAGAGTCTCTTTAAGTTTGCGAAATAAAAAGAAATTGCAGGGCGACAGATCAGGAGAAGACAGAGACAGTGTGGCAAAATTTTCAATTTTTTTTCGGCCAGAAATACAGTGGTCAAGTCGGACTTGTGAATTGAGGCGTTGGCGTGGTGCAGCTTGAGACCCCGCAGACCAATCTTCCCCAGCCTGGCCACGAGTTTCTTCTGGCGGTTTTTTACGTAGTATGTGGAGTTGATGGTGCGTCTTTCCTAGGTTGGAATCAGCCTCGGACAGGAAGCGATGCCTGAGTAATCGAGAAGATGATTCACATGACCTTCTTTGTGCCCCTTCCACGACGCACTTTGTTTGGTCGAGGCTCTTCTTTTTTCATCCATTGCATCGATTGCCGCTTTGTCAGAGGATCATAATAAAAGCCCACATCTCATCCCCAGTGACGATCTCTTTGAGACGCTTTCCATCCTCTGCGCCATACTTGCTGACCATCTTCTGGGCGAATTCCAAACGGCTTCATTTTTGGTCCTCGGTGAGGGAGTGCGGAGCTCAACGGGAAGACACCTTTCTCAGTCCCTGCTTCTGCTTCAAAATGAGATGACACTGTGGCGAACTGATGGAGAATCGGTACTCTATCTCGGCATATGAAGAATGAGGATAGAGATTAACGAATTCGGCTACGGCGGAGACTAATTCAGGAGTGATCACAGAGGCGCGTCTTCCATTTCGATGCAAATCTTCAGGAGGTTTTTACCCTCTAGGTGAGTCTGAAACCAGCGCTGGATGGTCCTCTTAGATAGCACAGCTTCTCTACCAAAAGTTCTTATTAGGCGATCAATGCATTGGTGGGGTGATAAACCGGTTTTAAAATCATGAAAGATGGCTGCTCGTAGAACCAAAAAACCTCGAGCCATGATGTGTGTGACGAATGAAGTGAGCTGAGTGCAGTGCCCTGCGTCCAAAAATTCCTATCGCCTCGCCTGTGCCCTGCCGTGACCTAGCCTTTCTAGAAGTAGGTCAACACTCGTTCCTCTACTTATCTGCATGATCAGAAAATCGGCAGCCTCCTCCGTTATTTTAAAAAAATCAAGTGACATTACTTATTTAAGGGCCCTCGTATCTACTGTACAATGCAGATGTAACGACTGACACACATCCAGTCACAGACATAGACATAGACACAGACACAGACACAGACACAGACACAGACACAGACACAGACACAGACACAGACACAGACACAGACATACAGACGGAGAACAACTATCAATCTGAGTCTGTGTGCTGTGTTTGTTCTGTATCCATATCCGGTCAAAGGTTACATCAAACATACTCTCAGCATCCGGTGTGAACTTAGTAGCGAATCGGTCTTCCAGCTGTTCCTCCATTACCAACGGTCCCCGAGGTCTATCGGCCACCGGTCGCTCCGTTACTGGTCCTTTGTTTTCCACCACCTCCGCCGGCTGACTTTGCTCAACCGGAGCTGGAGCTGAAACCGGAGCTGGTGCAACGGGAATCGGAACAGGCGCGAGCGTTGTAGGTGGAAGGAAAGTGTTGGCAACATGCTCGGCATTGTTGCTGACCACCGCCGGTTCAGCAGGATTGGATTTCAGCGGCCAACTGGCAGGAGCAGCGATGGTTTCCGCCTTCACAGCAGCACCCGGCTCCTCATCATCCTCGTCATCATCGTCCAGAAACGGCACGACGCGTTTCAGGGAAGGTTCCTGCCGCTTTAACGGTCTGCGTGGTGGTTGTCGCCTGCTGTCGGCCTGCAAAACGAGCAGAAAGATTCCCAGGAACAGTAAAAGAAGTAATCGCATGATGCAGGTCAGGCAGTGTCACGAATATCACGCTGGCGTGGAATGAAACGCTTGGAAGGTTAGATGAATACGCGAGGTTTCCAGGCGATAAAATGCACGTAGTGTTCTGTGCGTTTAATTTAAAATCTCGCCCTTTTTGCATGAGAACAAGCAGAAGGAACAGAAGGAGCGCTGAAATTTTACGTTTGGTTTGTAAAATGTTTAAATAACATTTTAAAAAATGTCGCCCTTAATTTAGTGGTGCAGGACTGATTGAACATTTTTGTGTTTTTTTTTCTTGTAGCGTAAACTGATGTAGAATTATAATTTGCCGTTTTGTCGTCTGCTTGCGCGAGCACCCATTCCCCAGTCTCTCCTTCCATCTACTCAAATTTCAGAAAATTGACTGCCTTTCGAGGTTGCGGAATTCCGTTTCTGTGTTCGATATGCGGCGCATAAATAACGGTTAGGAGCTCTGAAAGAGTGCAGATTGCGACAATAAATCAATCAATGGCTTATTACTTGTTCCAATGGTGGAGTACTGACTTCGGAATTCCGGACACATGCGCATATTTTCTAACCGAAAAATTTGAGTCCTTAAATACTTGGAACACCTTAGACGCTTTACGAAGTGTGTAGATCAGACGTGGAGCGGACATTTTTAAACGATTAAGTGAACAAATCAATGAATCTACCACCAACGGCTGCAGCAAACGAGATTAAATGTTGATAAATGATACGAATCAATCAATCGAGCACAATGAGTAGGCTGTACGAAATCAGCCAATCAGAGAACAGTGAATCAGATTGAACGTTCAATCCAGTACAGGGCCATACCGAGGGAGGCGGGGCTTAGCTGTTCCTTGAGATCGCGACGGTACGGTACAGTGGATCTAAAACGCAGCACCAAATAATCGAGACAGTACAGTATAATAAGCTCGAGCGTTCGAACTTTTTATTCCGGACTTACTTCATTCAATACGAATGTTTTGAGATTTCGTTCTCAGTACTAATAAGAAATACCTGACCTTAAGGCATCAATTCTATTTTTGCACAATTGACTAAGCTCCTCGGTCTTTCCATTGATTGCATCGATTGCTAATTTTATCAATAGCACACACACAATTCAGGCGAGGGCCTACGAAGACCAGTGCCAAAAGCGCTCCCACACCCGGTAGAAACGACAATGTGACGTCGTTCGATTCTCAGGATAAACTGTCCTGTCAGCGAGACATGTGCGCCTGACAAGAACATGACTCGATCTCATCATCAGTTCACGGCTGCAAGTTTCCGGCCTGACGCCTCCGAACCTTCCAAGGATATGACCGTTGTTTACTGCGCACTTAACAATCATCGCTTCGGATACTGTACATATCTACAGTCCGGCAGTCAAACTTCACAGACAACACTGTCTTAATCCCCTAATAAGATACTGATATGACCAACATGTCCATAATACAGTTCGAGTCTGTTGTGCATTCTAAATCTCTACATAAGTACGAGTACGAAAGCAGCATTCATCAACAGAACGCCTCTAAGGAACTCTACTCCCGAATACGTTAAACACATCGCCAGAAAACATGAACTGGAGCCATCAATACAGTCACGACCCTGTCGGAGGAGTCCCCGGCTATCCCGCCGGATCGGTCCCTCCCCCAGCGGGATACCCGGCCGGCGCTATGCCATCTCCGTCAGCATATCCGGCCGGCGCTGCGCTATATCCAGCCGGAGCACCCGCTGGCCAACGGAGTGGCGAACCAGGTATACCATAGGGGAATACCGTAAACATTAGGAGCATCCCCTAGCGATCTTGTCGCCCAACTTTTCTACCCATCGTTAGGTGTTCTGCATCCTTCACAACGGTTGAACGTCGAGCAGAGTATTTACTCCCGCAGCGGTGCAGTTTATCTGAAGATGCAGGGCGACGGGAACCTCGTGCTGTACCGATCACGTGACAAGTAGGAGCATTACAGTATACTTCATTGTCGCTACTAGGATGTCTATTAGCGTTGCGAGTTCCCCTGGACTAGCGGAGTCTGTGTCTGTGTCTGTGTCTGTGTCTGTGTCTGTGTCTGTGTCTGTGTCTGTGTCTGTGTCTGTGCCAGTTGGACAGGATGCAAATGCATACAGTAACGGTATTGTTCACATCCCGTATGATTGCTGTTGCAGTTACCCTCTGTGGTCCAGCCATACCGAGCACAAAGGAGGCGTCGTAGCGGTCATGCAGGAGGATGGAAACTTAGTGGTGAGTTTGCAGGGAATCGGCCATATCTTGTGTACAACATCCGGTCGTCATTTGAAGTTATTGAAATTCAGAGAATAATTTTAAATTTGACTCGTGCGTTAATCATCACTTCATTGTGGTGGAGTGACTATAAGCAGGCGTTGATGATTCATTAACCTAATATGGACCACTCTATGGCATAGGTTTATGACGGGAGGAACACTCCCCTTTGGGCGTCCAACACACACGGCCGCCATGGCGCCAGACTGGATGTGCAGGACGACGGAAACCTCTGTACGTTTTAGGCGATAGATTTTCTCTCAGTCAAAGCTCTCTTGCAAGGGGCGCAACATTCTGCGTTAACGTTCCGAAAAGTCCGCAAAGTAAATCGAAAGTAATATTAACAGGTTTTTAATTTTTTTCCTTCTTTTGCAGGCATTTATCAAGGTAGCGAATGCAAATGGGCAACTATGACGCACGGGCAAATTTGAGCTTCCTGAGACCACTGCGCTGATATTGCTAGTATCTTGATTCTTTGACGTGTGAAAAATACCGAATTATTGGTTATCGAGAGCCTTAATAATTTCGTCATTTAAATTCCCCATCTAATTAATTCGCCATTGCTTATGGTGACGAATTCACCCGGAATTCCTGTCAGTAAAGCTGATGTTAGATCAAGCGACGTCAGCGCCACCTACCGCACGCGGACATCAGTGACGCGTGCAGCTTAATCCGTTCTTAACTCGGCGCACCGTCAACATTAAGACCTTTAATAGGTACAAGTATGTTAAGCTATTGCTGCTCCACATTACAGCCGCCGTTGAGTGTTTCACATTATCGGCGCCTTTTTCGACCGAGAACAGCTGATTCCGTTCTTAACTCGGCGCACCGTCAATATTAAGACCTTTAATAGGAACAAGTATGTTAAGCTATTGCTGCTCCACATTACAGCCGCCGTTGCAGTGTTTCACATTATCGGCGCCTTTTTCGACCAAGAAAAGCTGATTCCGTTCTTAACTCGGCGCACCGTCAGTATTAAACCTTTAATAGGAACAGCCGTGTTTAACCATTGCTGCTCCGCATTACAGCCGCCGTTGAGTGTTTCACATTATCGGCGCCTTTTTCAACCCAGAACAGCTGATTCCAAGATTGGATTGAAAATTTCACGCCAGCAAACTTTGCATCTTTTCCATTTTATCGCAACTTGATTGTTATCATTTCGAACCTTGAAATCGTACTCCCCACTCATCCAAAATCACTTCAGCGCCTGTTATCTTTTTATTTCCCACGTTTGCATCGCGCTGAAAATTCAGCACGCTTTACTACGTCAAGCCGATCGGCCCGTGAAAAATGCTGGAGCCGATAATTTTTCGCGTTTGTCGCCACGTACGATTTGGTTCAGCAGTTTTTCGGACGAGCAAAATGAGCAAGGCAACGGGGAAAACTCTTGATTCCACCGCTGCGGTGAGGCTTCTAAGGTCAGTCGGATTGAGGTGATTAATCAATCAATCAATCGCACGCATAAAGCAAAACTCGTATTTATTGTAAAGCAATCGATCAATCAATCGATCAATCGATCAATCAATCAATCAATCAATCAATCAATCAATCAATCAATCAATCAATCGATCAATCAATCGATCAATCAATCGATCAATCAATCAATCAATCAATCTATACATCAATCAATAGATCAATAGATCAAGCAATCGATCAATCAATGGAATGACTCCACACAGATTCTCCCGACTGTGTTTAGTCCGCTAATCGTTCAATCAATTGAGCGATTTCATTGCTTAACTCTGCTGCTGTTTTGAATAGCACGACTCTCCCTCCATGGCCGCCGGTTGAGCCGAAAGATGTGGTCCCCGATGCCGAGGGCAAGCCTGTTACAAGTCGACAGAAACTCAAAGCTGCTGTTCGCGACTACGGATTCACCGTGGTGATTTTTCACATTTTCAGCGGAGTGACTCTGCTATCCATGTGGTACCTCATTGTGTCCAGGTACCGTACGAACAATACTGCGCTCTAAGGTCCTTCCCGATGATGGAAATAAATGTTGATATATGTACTGTTTCGTAGCGGAGTGGATGTGAGTGCGATTATTGAGACATTTGGTCTGGAAGGAGCAATCGGAAAGTTCGCCGGCGGAGCCAGTACATTCGTTGTTGTGAGTATTAAGTAACATTCGCTGTCTGCTTGCCTAAAGAGTGAAGAGGGCTCCTTTCACTTGCCCGCAAACCTCTCCGTCTGCCTGTCTGTCTATCTGTCTGCCTGCCTGTCTATCTGTCTGTCTATCCACCTCTCTGCCTGCCTGCCTGTCTGTCTATCCACCTCTCTGCCTGCCTGCCTGTCTGTCTGTCTGTCTGTCTGTCTGTCTGTCTTCTGTTTGGCTCTCTGCCTGTCTGCCTGCCTGCCTGCCTGTCTGTCTGCCTGTCTGCCTGCCTGTCCAGTAATGCCTGTGTCTTCCGTTTTTTTTGGACAGGCGTATGCCATTCACAAGGCAACCGCTCCGTTACGGATAGGACTCACCCTCACAGGTATCAGTGGAACTGTTTATTTTGTTTGATCATTACATATCCTGAGAATTATTATTTCTGTATGCAGCAACTCCCCTGCTCGTCAACTTTTTACGAGCGAAAGGAATTATGAAAATAAAGAAATGACCCAGTTGTTTTTTTGCTCCTTGTCTGCCTTTTTTATCAGTGTACCATCACGACAAGATTTTATCCCGTTTTGTGGGTATTTAAACTGCAACTCCTCCACACGCAGGCCAGATTATTTCGATGTTTTATATCCTTGAAAAAGAAAAGTTCGCAAAGTTGTCGAATCAAAAAAAATTCCCATTTGAATGAAAAGAGACCCAATGCCAGTTATTTTGATTCCGACAAGCACGAGAAGAAAGAAGAGCTATTTACAACCGCGGTCAACAAATGTAAAACAAACGGGATTCGTCATGCTTGAGGAAACTAAATTGAGGATACAGGAAAGAAAGGTAAAACCCATCAGTCAGATGGGCGCTTGATTGATTGATTGTCAGATGGGTGCTTGATTGATTGATTGTCAGATAGGCGCTTGATTGATTGTCAAATAAGCGCTTGATTGATTGATTGTCAGATGGGCGCTTGATTGATTGATTGTGAAATGGGCGCTTGATTGATTGATTCTCAGATGAGTGCTTGATTGATTGATTGTCAAATAGGAGCTTGATTGATTGTCAGATGGGTGCTTGATTGATTGATTGTTAGATGGGTGCTTGATTGATTGATTGTCAGATGAGTGCTTGATTGATTGATTGTGAAATGGGCGCTTGATTGATTGATTGATTGATTGATGGGCTCTTGATTGATTGATTGATCGGCTCGATTAATGCAACGGTAAATCATGACCTGCATCCTGTTCCACAATCAACGCCCGCTCCAATATGGTGTGTCCCTCCTTATAACGCTGCGTCTCATCCGTGGCGAACTCGTAAAACCTTCAAAACAACGACAAGCAGATGATTGCACCAGAATCTAATCTACGCAATCAAACAATCGACCAACGCAATCAATACAGCAATCAATCAATCAATCGACCAAAGGCAATCAATCAATCAATCCACCAACGCAATCAACTAATCAATCGATCCGATTTTGACTATCCTATCGCTCGCGCTGTTCAAGCAATCAACCGAAGGCGCTCTCACTGGCTTACCATCCGATTTTACTGCGACACAGCTTACAGCTGACATCCCGCACAAAATGACGTCCTAAGTACCACAAGACATTGTTTTCTCCGATTATCATTTATTATTATTGCAATAAATAATATTGGGGGGGGGGGATTTCGCATTTTAAGCTGCGAGCAAACCTGTCAGCATGAGACGATCCTGCACCTCCGACAGCTGGATATTCACCACTCTCTCGAAGAGGTAGGCCCGCCCCGTGGATCCTGTGAAGCGGGTGCTCTTCAGCTGGTCCCGGTTGGTCAGGGGCGTTTTGCAGGTGGAACAGGAGAAGACACGGGAATTCGTCGAATTGGGATGCTCCAAAAAGACACGACCCATTTTTCTGCTGGGGAAATCAGTGAGGCGAACGCTTCTCCAGACAGAATTTCAAAATAACAAAAAAGAGTGCAATTTCTGAACGGCGAAAACGGCAATGTGATCACGAGGGGAGCATCACGTAACAACAAAGGAAATTATTTATTTGCAGCCAGAGACAACAGCAGAAACCACAACAATATGATGTACTAATTAGAAATAGTGCCTTTCAAAACTACGGTCCCACATTACAACAGTTCGGTTTCTACATATTTTTTGCAACCATTGCGACTGCAGTCTTGTGGCTGTTTGCAGATCAGCTGTGTTGTCAAGTCAGAAGCCCTGTCTCCAGTCAGCTGTCACATGTGCACTGCGCAGTGCGCACGTTGTTGTGGTTTTTGTTTAGGCAAGATCGCGGTGAATGGTGAACTTTTATGCCGGCATTGCTAATGTCATTGTTGTTGGGACAATTCAGACCCATTAGATTCTTGCGCGGTGTGTTGACGGGACGAGAGAAAATCGGTGAGCGACTGCCGCCGATTTGCGCATTTGTGTTTTACAATTGAAACTGGTGGTTGATTGATTGATTGCCAATGTTCCAACTGCAAAAAGCGTTCTGCGATTGATTGATTGATTGGTGATGGGCCAACTGCAACAGCTGTCGTGCGATTGATTGATTGATTGGTGATGGGCCAACTGCAACAGTTGTTGTGCGATTGATTGATTGATTGGTGATGGGCCAACTGCAACAGCTGTCGTGCAATTGATTGATTGATTGCCGGTTTCGCGGTTGGGAATTTTCCTCTGCGACCTGCGCTCCCTTTTCGAGCCGAAAAAGCAATACTTTTTCCTACCGGGTCTATCGAGCGAGGCAAATTTTTTTTACTTTTCAATTTATTATTTCAGAAATGATTGCTGCTTTGTGTGGACGTCTGAGATTGGCAGCTTATGGATGCCTCCGTGGGGAGACTACGCGGGAGTTCAAACGCAATCCTCTAACCACGCTCCCTGAGAGGAGTCGAATGTATCAGCTTAATTCAGCACAATTTTCAGCGTCCCAAGGACTGCGTGTGGGAAGTGCTAGAATCTGCAAGGAGGATGTCGGCTGCGGAATGCGACTTCCGACGTCCCTGACCGCTCAACGGTTCGTACTTACGTTTCACTCTTAAACCTGCGTTTTCTACTTGAACACAGACAGAACATGTGCGAAAAGACGTATCAAATTGTATTATCGCCGAGCCAAGCGTTGAAGCGAGTGAACATCGCGTTTAAGGCTTAAGCGCCATCAGTTGATTTTCATCAATCAATCAATCAACCGATCAACAAATTAATCCATCAATCAATCAATCAATCAATCCATCAATTCGTCAATCAATCAATCCATTGATCAATCAATCCATTAATCCCTCAATCCATCAATCAATGGATGGGTGGCTAGCAAGACATTGTGTTTATGTCTTCATATCATGGACCATGGCTCCTCTTTTCAGGTACTACTCAAGTGAAGTGAAGTTTAAGCCTCTAAGCACGGAAACTCCAACAACGGTGGACTACCGTTCACTGAGTTGGCCGTCGCGGATCCTAGTCCGCATCATTGCCGGCTACCGTGACTACGGCTTGACCGCTCTCACGTTTCATGGCGTCGTCGCCGGAATCTCGGTGTTGTTTTGGTGGTACCTTGTATATAAGTAAGTTGACATTTCAAACCATCACCTTCATTTCAATAGGCGATCCAGATTAACCAGCCGAAAAGAAGACGGACTACAGACAGACAAACGCACAGACTCACACACAGACACACACAGACACAGACACACAGACAGACAGACAGACAGACAGACAAACAGACAGACAGACAGACAGACAGACAGACAGACACACACAC
>LRSR01010470.1:0-17474 GCA_001579985.1 Hypsibius dujardini | reverse complement strand
TATAATATTCTATCGCAAATGTCTGTTTGTGTGTCTGTCTGTCTGTCTGTCTGTCTGTCTGTCTGTCTGTCTGCCTGCCTGCCTGCCTGCCTGCTTGCCTGCCTGTCTGACTGACTGTCGGTTTGCATGTCTTTCTTGTACACAGCAGTAGCCCATCGCCTCTCCATGTCTGTTCCTTACCTGAAGGAGAACAACGAGGGAATACACAGTCGTCACTTCGGGAGCTGTGTCTCCGAACACATGCGCCAGTCCAGATGGCAGATCGGTTCCCTCACTAATTGCGCCGTTGAAGCAGAAATGGTCAACGCCATGCCCAATCGCAGCGACTGCCAGGCTCAACTTGTCGTCCACATTAAACAAGTCCCCTGATTTCTTTATTATAGCGTAAATAGCTTGCAGCGAGGCAAAAGCGTATCTCCAATCCTTATAACGCGACCGAAAATGGTAATTTTTAACGTGCGCCACAAAGTTCCATAAGATCGTCAAGTCAATATGGTGTCGCGGAAGGAGCTCTTTGATCAGCTCGGTTGCCATAATCGTCATATCCGGCAAGTGGTCCAAGTAGAAACACTGTGGCTCTTCCATCTCCAAAGTGATTTCCGGTAAGTCTGGCACATATTTCGGGATTTCGTGAGGTCTCCATAACCGAGTTGCCCGATGCAATCTAGACAACCGAAAATTCGGGCAATAATTAAAAGGGAAAGTGTTACGCCAGACAGGCAGACAGGCAGATAGTCCGATAGACCAATAAACAGACAGACACACAGACAGACACACAGACACACAGACACACAGACAGACAAACAGACAGACACACAGACAGACAGACAAACAGACAGACAGACAGACAGACAGACAGACAGACAGATAGACAGACAAACAGAAAGATAGACAAATAGACAGACAGGCAAAAAGGCGACCGATAAATAGATAGACAGACCAATAATCTGACAAACAGACAAACCGCCAGTGATCTTTACCTTCGATTACGCATATAAGAAGTCTTGGCGCGCATAATCCCAATGAGATACTCTTGCTTGTTGCTGTTGAATCGATACCATGTCAGAAGGATGCCGAGGGCTGGAAACACGCTGCTGAGGTGCAACATCTTAATGTCTTGCTCCGCAAACTGTGACGAGCTCTTCTTGTTGAGGACCTCCACCAGACCGTACGGCTTGTCGCCCATCATAAACGGCACACAGACGAGAGATTCGGTCCTGTTGGCCAGCACGCGGTCGATATCACTGAAGAAATGCTTGTCGTCCTGGGTGCCGGCCGATGCGTAAGTTCGACGGTGGCGATAGGCACAGCCGACAATTCCGTGGTTCACAGACATCCTAAAAGCCAGGAATGTGAATGCGAGTCCGAAGGAACCACAGTAGTCCGGTCAAGGAGAATATTATCGCTCCTTGAAAGCAGCCCAGCGTTTGGTTTCAGGCAAAAGGTGTATCTTGCAGACATTAATAATCTTATGAACCTCCGCTTCTATTCTTCTTTGTGATTCAGACTAAGAAAAACGTTAATTTCGAGAAAACCTTAAATTGGGCTAAAATTAGAGTCTTTTTTTCGGAAATATTTCGATTAAATTGGACGGTCGAGACATTAGTTCTTCCCCAAAATTGCTTTTCTCAACGTTTTCCGCGCTGTTCATTTCAGCGTTTTTTCTCTTTTCCTATTTGCGTACAGTTTTTATCAGACGTGGTTTGAAGGCAGTGATAGAGAGGCGAACAGACAGAAAGAGGCAGGGAAAAAAGAACCAGGTACCTTATGTCATGGCCTTTTCGGTAAGACGGTTTCCCGGTGATCGAATCCATCGCGCCAGTCTCCAAGTGATACGGAATCAGTTCGCTCTGCAGACTCAGCGCTTCGGTCAAATTATTCACCAAGAAGCAACTCGCCCGATCGGCATCGGTCAAAGCACGCGACAACATCAGCGTCAGGTGGAGGAATTCATCCACCGCCGGCTCCTGCATCCGCAACACAGAATGCATCTCCCGCAGCAGCTTCATCTCCGTCTTCCGTTGTTCATTCCGCACGCCGGCGTAGTAGCGATGCCGCAGCATGAAGCAGGTCTGACTGAACGTCACCTCCGCCTCGGCTTCGGTGAAATTGGGCTTCTTCCCCCACCGAACGAAGGTGATGAAGCCCAGGAGACGGCCATCATGCAGTCCAACCGGAATAATGATGGCCGATTTGGAGGTATCCGGCACGCCCGGGATGAACGGATAGCCGTGGCCGAGGAAGCCGCGGAGGTTGACGATGCGAAACCAAGTCTGCTGGACGAGGACCTGAGTGAGGAGGTCACGGGTGTTCCGAAGGTCGATCGTCAGTTCCAAGGTCGGAACGGATTCCTCCAGAATGGTGGCACGATGTGGTTCGGGGCAGTTGTCGGACAAGCTGGATAGGGCTGTAGGACTAGGGGAGAGGATTCCGTCCACAATCTGGTCCGTGACGAACAATTTTGGGCTCTGGTTATCCTCGACCAGCTCTATGGGGGCTACCTGCAGCAGAGATGGAATACTATGCATGTCACCGAACAAGATCGGTACGGAACACGCAGAACAGACAAACATACGCAGTCGAATGGACAGACAGACAGACAGACAGACAGACAGACAGACAGACAGACACAGACAGACAGACAGACAGACAGATAGACAGACAGATAGACAGACAGACAAACAGACAACCAAACAGGCTAACGCGGGAAGACGGACAACTAGTTTTAGACCATCAGATACGTTAATTAACATTCATCAGACAGACAACAGACACATACAGTCAGTGAAAGAAGTAAAAAACTTTAGCCACATCTGAAAGATCAGAAGAGAGTGGATTGCGTACTTACTTACTCCAACGTCGATCGAGCAGGACTCCACCTCGACCTTCGATGTATGCTTCACTTCAATTCCATACTGCAGGCTTTCGGATACGGGATGAATATACTGCGAAGTCTGCTTTGGTGGATACTTTTCCAATCCGATGATTGGGCCGTCAATCTTCTTCACCGTGTAGAAGACCATTGAGTCGGCGTTCAGCAAATTTTTCTGCCGCTTTGCGTAGTGAAAAATTTCGTTTAGCGAATCGGAAAGATTTTCTATCGACGGATCCTTGAAATCAGCCAGCTCGGGTATTGCCTCGGTTAGGATACTTTCCGGAGGCAAGGCGTATACGTTGGTTAATCCGATTGCTCCGGAATTGGACGGACTGTCGCTGTGAGTAAACTTGGAATAGGCGTCCGAAGGCGAGATGAGTGGCTGTAGGAAGTCTTCATGCCGATCTGATGCGATGTCATACTGTTCGATGGTATGGATGTCGGCTTCCTTGTAGGCGTGATCTAAACCGGCATGAGAGCGTTCATGTTGTGGCGTGTGAATCAGTCCTGGAAATATGCATAGAATGATGAGTGTTATAACTTGACGTGTTTGCATCGATTTGCTTTGTTGTGTGCGTTGTGTCTGCCTTTACTTACCTGTCTGTCTGTCTGTCTGCCTGTCTGTCTGCCTACCTGCCTGCCTGCCTGTTTATCGGTCTGTCTGTCTGTCTGTCTGTCTGTCTGTCTGTCTGTCTGTCTGTCTGCTATTTGAATGTCTGCACATATGTCTGCCTTTTTCCATATGCATCAATCAGATTAGTTTCGTACAACAAAGACTATACCCTCAATTGGTTTTCTTCTTGCTTTTCTCGACTGCAACATCAAGTACAGATCCCGCGACGAAAAAACCCCCGACGACTTGACAAACTCCTTCACAAGCGGTTTATTCCCCATCATTTCTGCCTCCACGTTCTGTGGGTCCTCCACAAACCATAAATCATCCTTGGCAAACGGGATGTTGTCCACGGCGATGTCAGTCTGCACGGTGCGATTCAGCTCGAAATTGCCCACGGCCATCTGCAGGCGCGTCACTCCATCAAAGTTGTCGGCCATCGTTTTACTAGACATGTTAATGTTCTCGTGGAGAACTCGCAGGAAACTGGGCTCCTGTTCCAGTTGGTCGATGTTCACTCCGTCGGGCACGCACGGTCCGTGTAGATCACCTGTTTTATATGTTTTGTTTTAAATTACAGAAATAGAAATCAGTATTTAAAAGCATATTTTGAGTCACGATTTTTAGTTGTTAATGCCGAGTCCAAAGGAGCAAATACATTTTGCTAGTTGAAGCGACACGTTTTGGGCGAGGGTGAATTTCTGTCGGTATGCCATCTTGAGCATCTCATTGATCATAGGGCGTGGCCTAAGTGGGTTGCTCAATGCTGCCAACCAATCTACTGCACGCATTCAGTCAATGAGGGCGGGACAAAGTTATATTTTTCCAGGAATTTCATCTTAGCGCTTGAATTTTTTAAACTGCACACACAGTTCGGTAGTTTTAAATAATCCGATGTCTCTCCGTCTGTGTGTCTCTCTGTCTCTCTGTCTGTGTGTCTGTCTGTGTGTTTGTCTATGTGTCCGTGTGTGTGTCTGTGTGTCTGTGTGTCTATGTGTCTGTGTGTCTGTGTGTCTGTGTGTCTGTGTGTCTGTGTGTCTTTGTGTCTGTGTGTCTGTCTTTTTGTCATAAAGAAGTCCCGACATCAGAAATCTCAACAGATTCCCTCGCTCATTAACGCCACACACCTCGCCTCACCTCGCATCGTTCCGATCTGCGCGGAGTGTCGAAAGTCCACCCGGGAGCGCTCCTCCGAGCCGGGCATCTTGGTGTACTTCCATGCCTGTGTGAGGTAGACCTTGGGCACCTTGCCCACCGTCTGGGTGGCTCGCGAGGCGTGAAAATCATCCCGATAGATCGGTTCACTCTCCAACGGTCTGTTCTTATCGGGTGCGATGTCGCTCAAGTCGGAGTCGGTGAGTTTAGCCCGGTTGTTGGAACTGCCGGATTTCTTGTCGCTATCGCCGAGGCGTTTCACACTTGAGCTGAAGCGGCTGGCGGATGCGTTTTCATACATCACCTTCGTCTGGACAAAGCCGAAACGGTTTTTTGAAGGACCCGCACTATCGGCTTCAGTCAACTATAAATCCATTCCATGACATGTTGTGGTCTGGTAAGATCATTCGTACAGACGCTGTCAAGGTAACATATGCCTGCATTCAGACATATTCGATCCATCAAATGGACGTCACTAGACAGATCTCGCAAATTTAAATCAGAATTGAATGGGCATATAGACATGGGAAACGTACATACGGTATGTCTTATGGTACGTTAGATTGAGATGGGTCGGTTTGCGATACCTCCAGTATCGGCAAGTATCGAGGCAAATCTGTTTTTATGCAAACAAGTAGCAGACAGACAGAAATGTAAGACAGACAGCAAGTCAGAACGACAGACAGACAGGCAGGTCAAAAGGCAGATTAACAAACCAACCACCAATACCCTCGCGAAAAAATTACACTCATTTGAACTTTGATTGAAATCCTTTATGGTTCTCGAAATGGGATGACGTAAGGGCACTAGAATAGGCCACTTGACTTTCCCGTACCTGGAATGGGCCACCCTGGAATCACAACTTCCACACAGGTTTTGGTCATTTTGGTCCTAAACGACAGAGATAATTCGGTGGAACGCGTATCAGATATGAAAAATTATTGTGGGAACATGTTTAAAAAACGAACATTTAAATGATTGGTTAGTTGGAAAAAAGTTCACTATAGAGGTTGCTGACTATGCGGTGACTCATCTGTTTTCGATTAATTTGCGACAGCGCGCCCCCTGCCGCCCGGTGGCCCATTCCAGTGCCCTTACCTCATACCGCAATACGTTACAATTTGGCGGTCTATCTTTTTGTTCAAGACAAAGATGAATCCATAACTGCATCCCAAAATGGGATGCAAAATCAGATACAGTTATGGACTGAGCCGCTATAGGTTGATCACTGGTCAGTCTTTCCCAAATGCTCCCTCCTTAATCACAAAAGGATTTGGTATCATTTAGCATGACCAAACTGCCTCAGGGTCAAGGTCAGGGTCATGGTCAGGGAAAGAATCATGCGCCCGGGAATCGAACTGCCTCCCTTCTATTCATACCGCTGAGCTAACAGGGACTCACAGTAACTGGAACAATGAAATTCACAACGAGGAGGATACTTTGACTACCAAAACGACTGACCAGTCGTTAATTGGCACTGCACTCGTCTTTTACCAGCACTACAGGTATTTTTAAACTATGCGCTTAAAAAAAATTTTAAATCGACAAGATCTTCTACATTTCAAGGTTTTTCAAATTTACTCTGGAAAAGCTTATAAGTCCCAATAAAATTGACGTCATAAATGGTATTCCGTTTGGTCACCTTTTTACTTCAACTAAAAAGGGTTACAAGCTGATTTGTCACGCAATATGGAACGGCATTTAAGACAGAAAATGTGTTTTTTTTCGATTGTAATTGTATTTTGGATAATGTTTTTCGGAAGGGGTATTGTCTTTGTCGTGATTGATTCGTGGATGCATTGAACTTGGGGAAGCAATCCAGGCAGGACTGTGACCCAATGGTTAAGGCGTCTGACTGCAAATCATGAGATCCATGTTCGACTCACGGTGAAATTAACTTTGATCATCTCCCCGGTATAGAAAAAGTAATAATACAGAAGTATTTGGCTAAGACAAGGAGGTTGATGGTCCAAGAAAGTAAGCAATAATGAAGGAGCAAAGGATGGAGGGCCAGGGAAAAGGAGGGAGATGTACTCGCAAACCGCAAAAATCGGAGACCTTGATCCAGTGGCGCGCCGAGCTTTGATTTGAGGGGGGGTGTTTTTTATTGTATCCGAAATATTTCCGATAGAACGTAAGGGAGGAGTATTGCATGACAATTCTCCATCATAGTGTTTTTCTCTAATGGGGGACCCTTGGGGCACTTTTTATACTTTCGAAGAGGGGGGGGGGATTTAAGACCAACCCCCCCCTCGGCGCGCCACTGCCTTGTTTTGATGATAGACGAAGGATCAGAGAAAGGCATGGAGACTACCAGAAAGAGAGGCAAGATGACGGAACGAGCTGAGGGAAGCCAGACAGAACGCTGGAGAGTCTATGAAACGGCGAGAAGGTACAGGTCACACATGTGGGAAGGAAAAAACAAAGTGACGTTTCGCCTCGTTGTTCGCTTAATTTTCAATAAACCGAAACGGTTGTTTATTTTAACAGAGTTCTTATTTTTATACGAATTTAATTTTGTTTCTCGTTTACGTAAAAATACACCCGACAGCACTTGAGAGCCACCGAGTCCGGTACCTCGGTCGGCTGGCGGTGACACCGCCTTGACCACCACCGTAGAAACCTCAAAAACCAAAACGACGAAGAAAGCCCAAGGGGAACAACATGCAATATAGTTTCTGCGCTACATATTTCAAAACTCTGTTCGTTGTAATGGGAGTATCGAGCCCATTCGGCGATGCGTTCCATCAGCTTCGCCTGCGTTTCATGCCGGATGGTCGTTCTTCTCAGGAAGGAAATTTCGTAACAAATTTTCGGCACGAATAACTCCGACCTCACTGTAAGGTCCGGCACGGTGGGAGAACATTTTGTCCCGCAGTGAATCAGGCGGATTCCAGTCGATGCCTGGACTATGTCGTCAATCAGCCTGGGCCATATTGCAACCTGGGGGAATTCGACATGCCGTTTTAGATAAGTCTGAAAGCGGAGGATTTTACATTCGGGATGACTTTTCTGCCAATTGGCGGCCATAGCCATGAGTCGGTCCGTGTTCCCAGGTGCCTCTGACGAAGCCGGTTTGGATAGCGCTTTGTCATGGAACGGTTCGTTATCCAAGGTTTCGACCGCTGCTCGAACGGATGCCTACAATTTGCACACGTTTTCTAGTTATGCATTGATGTCTGTGTCTGTGTCTGTGTCTGTGTCTGTGTCTGTGTCTGTGTCTGTGTCTGTGTCTGTGTCTGTGTCTGTGTCTGTGTCTGTGTCTGTGTCTGTGCATGTACCAGCAAACGTCCATCTCCTCCACCGGACAACGACCCCGGAAGTAAGTCTACGAAGCCCAAAGTTGGATCTAGTGTTGCGTTTGGATCGGCCAAATACAGCACCCTCAACGCTTCAACATACTGCTGGCACGTTGTGCCGCCCACGGACCAAGCCGTCATCTCTGGGTTTGGTTTGTCCGAGGACAAATACAGGCTGAAGGTTTCTGCACCCAAATACCTTCCCCGAATCTTATTAGCAGTCACAAACTGGTTGGCTGCAGCAAACAGCTCCTCCGGTTCACCCGTCACATACTCGGCCGGGTAACCCTGCAGACGTAGATTCGGTACCACGGTGATATATTTCACTGTCTGTTCCCAGGCAGGACTTCGAATGGGATTGTGTCTGAGCCATATCCGCACTCCACGGATATAATTACACGGAGTTTGGTTGGTGACCGGATGTGTCGCGAGAGACCGTGCAGTGTCCGCACGCTTTTGGCATAACGCCACTTCCGGAATAGGTTCGCCTCCACTGACTTGGACAGTCTCAACGGCAATCAGATCATACAACGGGTTCTTTGCCAGCCAAATATTGACACGTTCAATGAGGGAGGAGAATTTGTCGTACTTAGTGCGTCCCTCAAGGGTGGTACGATCTGTGATTTTGGGATTGAAGTCGAGAAACTCGAGGAGTCTCGGGGGCGGTGCAAGAGGAACTTGCGATGTCGGAGTGATCATTCGCACTGCATGCCGTCCGTGTTGTCGTTGTAGCATGCGCAAACTCGGAAGAAATTCAGTTTCTCAATGAAAGTTTGCTCGTGAATATGCTGCCTGGAACTCGTAGAAGTGCTGCCTGGAACTCGTAAACGTGCTGCCTGGAACTCGTAGAAGTGCTGCCTGGAACTCGTAAACGTGCTGCCTGGAATTCGTAAACGTGCTGCCTGGAATTCGCAAACGTGCTGTCTGGAATTCCTAGTGCTCAAAAAATTTGGGAAAGCTGAACTAATTAGGTGAATTGATTCGGTATTTCTTAGCGACCACGTTGTTGCTTCGGTTGGTTACCGACACAACCACGACAGCAACTGACTAGACTTCCTTGTAATTTGGAAGGAAATTTCGAAACTATATTTCATTCTAGTTGTTTGAATGATTGTCGTTGCAGCGTGAATTTCGATTGTACGAATGACGGTGGACAAATCCGAGGCTGTTCGCTTGACATGGCCGGAGAAGCTTCTCAAGGCCCGCCATACATGGAAAGACGAGGGAGGTACGCGCTTGGTTAAAGGCTAGACAGATGGCACGCCGTGTCTGTCTGATGATGTCGCTTTCGGTTTAGGTAGACGGATGGTTCATTTCGAGCTACCTGGTGGCAACGAGGAGCTCCTAGAGGAGTATGACATCAGCTCCCTCCAATTACTCGGTAATGCTTTACAAAGCCAATCGAAATGGACATCAAAGACAGATAAGTGTGTACAGACGGTCCGCCAGCAAAGTACGTACAGTTTTCAGATATGCCGATTTTTTATCATGATGACGCAATAATTTCGCAAAAAAAACAAAGGCTGGCTCCTGTCCTCTGATAAAAGTCCTTCAGTCAAGGAATCAGACCAAATTAAGTGAAGATATAACTAACACACCTGCAGCTTTAATAATGGTCGATATTTTAAAACTTTTCTCCCGTGAGATGATGAGAATTGCTGCAGAGAATTGCTGCCAAATTTTTATGCGATCTTTTCCCTGATTACTTCAGTGAATAGGAGGATGTCATTTTAGCAGTATTATTCTTTGTTGCTGTGCAAAGTTAAGCAAAGAATAGACACCCTGATTTATTGATTGAAACTCGCGTTCTGCAAGATTAAAGATTGATGTCGTTCAAGTTTGATGTTTTTTAGTTTCAATTTTTTAGGATTTTATAGCTTGCCTTTTTTTTACTGATGAGATCGTATGATACTTCCGCGGTCATTTTGAGACTGATGCGGGCAATCTCGGACCAGGTGGGATTGAGAGACGTTGATTATATTGGCAACCCTCTTCAACATGTAAAAAGCCTGAAAATGGAGGCTGTAAAAACGCCACTCAGACAATTTCAATTAGTTCTCCCGAGGAAGTATAAGATTACTTTCGAACTCGATTTCAGTAGACTTAAACTATTTCCTGATCTTAAAAATGAAAAATAAGTGGTCGGGATAGTCTGGTTTGTTGTTGTTGTTGTTCTAAAGAAACTGTCGGCACTTTGCTGGCGGACCCTCTATACAGTAAGTTAAAGTAGCATTGTAAAGATGTCTCAATGAATGGACCTAATGATAATCCCCGTTCGATGTAGTTCGCAAATATAAAAAGCAAACCGCCATCGGAAAGTGGACTGACTGGGAATATGAAATCGGAGAAAATCCTTCACAAAGAACCGTGGCAGGTGACCTCAGAGAAAATGTAGCGAATGTAGGTCAGCTTCTTCAGGACCTTGTAGAACATGAAAATGCGTAGCAGAAAACAGACCTATTCTTAGCCATTCTGTCTCCTGGCCTATTCCGAGACTCGCAACATATGAACTATCAATTTTTCCTACCTAGTGGTCCACAGTGGCACGTACTAAAACGTGTACTGTCCTCGTTTACTGTACTACTAGTACTCGTACTTGTGCGCAGTACTACTAGTACTCGTACTTGTGCGCAGTACAGTACAGTACCAATTGTTTATAATAATGTTTGTAGTAGGGCAGAATTTTTTGTCGATCAATTTTTAAAGTAACTAAAGCGAGATTTAAATATAAAAAATAAATGTCAGAAAAAAGTGGAACAGCAACACTTCGAACTCATGACTCCCGTTTGATATGTAAGGGACTATGATGGCAAGGACCGTTCTCCACCCGAAACGCCGGGTTTGCAGGCTGCCTCGTTTACTACGTTCGCGTTGTACTGTTGGGTCTAACAACCGGAAGTTGGATAGTTAACAAGTTAATTAGACTGAAAGTAGAGATGGATAGAGAATGAAACTGAGAAAGGAAAAAAGAAGTACAATTGCGCCTAGAACTAATAAACCACATGATTAAATATTAAAGTGTTAACTATAGAAATGATAGTAAATAGCACATACATCAGAATTACATACAAGTTATTAGCTGTAGCAGCAGAATAGGGTTAATAGGTTAGATAGACTTACTACATAAGCAAGGTACTAGAAAGTCAAATAGCTGTAATAATTTGATATGTTAACTTGTTGGGCTTGTTGGATGGTCCTACGGTGCCTCGCGTGGGATCCGCACTCTCCAGTGTTAGCGGATGGATTGGATCGATAAACTTAGCCGCGACGCCGCCATTGTGTGTTGGACTTTCAATGTTGAATGTAGTGCCGTTCGCCTGTGTTGAAACCAGTGATGGAACGTTGGTGGATGATGACTGTGCTAGATTTATTACCATCTCTGTATCTGAAAATGAAGTTGGACCACCCGTATCCTTCATGTCCGTGACTTGAATGTTTCACCGGTGTGCTCTGGAGGGCTTGACCGTTTCACCAGAGTGGAATTGAAAATCACGCTCAATTCTTCAAAAACTATCAACCTTTATTCACATGAGCTCACTTACAAGTTTAAATCGACCAGTCTCTCATCGCCAAAATCGTCTACGCAGTCCGTTTCCGATTCTTCACTAGAGGACACTAGGATAACACGGGCGACGGCGGATCTTGCACTGAGATGATAAACAAACGTGTTGTGAGAATGGAAAGAAAAGGTCACGGTTTTCCTACAATTAAGTGTGCTGTTTATCAATCGGTAACCTTGACGCGTTGATTCAGCAGTAGGGACGACGGACAGGAACTCCACCTCCGCTTGCTGTTTTTTGCTGGTGTAGAATATCCACCAGAAATAAAATCCATGCGGGAAAAGGTCCGCAAACAGCAGGCTGTGCTAAATCGGCGTAGCGCTAGGATGCCATTGCTCCGCCGGTAAAAACGGAACAATAGCCACGGAATCCGAGGTCCATACAGGATGTGAAAAACAGTATTGAGATTGAGAGTACTTCGGCATCTGGATTAAGAAAGGAAAATTGAAGTTTGACTGGTGCAATTCAGTGGCGGCTGCTTGTCTATTTACGTGTTTTATCGCCGGAACTGAATCTAATTTTTTAAACAAAATAACAGTCGGGTTTCCTGATTTTGAAATGTTGAAGTTATCACGAGGAGCTATTAACTGGTGAGTGCCGCTATGGGAAGAGAAAGAAGACGAGAAACTGCGACACTGATTTTATGTTTAGACCGTCGAGCCGAGAGCTCGAACGCTCACCATAAGTTCGCACAGACACACCCAATCATCCAATCATAACAAACAAATATGTAATGGTGCGAGGCACTGTCCTAACACTACCCCCCTCGGAACGCAAACGTCCCTGAAAGCGGTACCATCAAGCACAAAAATTAGACCCAAAAAAATAAAAACAAAAACAGGCAAAAACTATCGAAAAAAAACCCAACAAAAACAACAATTCAAAAACAGAAAAAAGCTCTTTAATCTACGTAAGAATTTTTTTTCCGAGTAAAAAGGAAAAGGGACCAGCACTAATTACGTACAAAATAAAACGGCATGAGAGGCCTTAAAGAAACTTAATCCGTGTCGGACGCGTAACGATCTTGCGAACGTAGCAGGAAGCCTTCTTCACAATCGTATCAGGAAGGAGGGGCGAAGAAGTAGATGTAACGTTCAGGGGGGCGCATGGAAGGGCGCATGAAAATACAGCAATATTGCTCTATTAGTGTGCCTTCTATTTCGCCTTCTTTGAATTTTTTTGTATTGGTGAATTTGCGGCACCTTTTACTCGTGTCGTTAGGCAGCTGAGCACACCTTGTTTTGAGGTGTCACCATCGACAACACCAATTCCGTCACAATCCATCTGCTGCACTTCAAGTTTGATATGACCGGCTCTGGCCAAACCATCATGTTTAACGCGACTGGTAAGTACGTTTGCCTCGATCATCAAGCATGCATCAAGTTTCTTCGAGTCTGTCCTCATCGGAACCGTGGTGGAGAAGATGCTGTTTTCGTTTTCCTGCATTGCTCATATTTATGTTGGCAACACGTCACCACGACTATGAAGTATTTCCTACGCCCCTTGGAGAGAAGTGAGCATTTTGGAATCAAAAGCTTCCGAATCGGCGCATCTACAACAGGAGCGGCAAACAACTGTCCCAATTCTGCTATTCGACGAGCCGAGCGGTAAAAAATCAAAGCGTATTGTGGCTATATTAGTCCATCAAACACCGGGAGCGCAATTCTCTTCTACCCGACCTGAGTGGTCCTTTTTCCTCACGCCAAACACTTTCTCCTTGTTTGGGAGGTTTGTTTGGAGGTATTTACAAGCCCTTAGTGAACCCAAACTCAATAAATATACCCGCAAACGTGTGCGTCGAGTTAATCTACGCGTCAAACGTTTTTTGTGCCTTTCCGGTGGAACCGGGAGTTAATGAGAATCAACAAGGTTAATTGCCGTTAACGGTGCAGCCCCCAGAGAGCCTTGAATGGTCAGTTCGAGTGGTCAGTGTCCATCCCTTCTGAGTCGCTCCTCTCTTTTTCCAATCACTGATGATAGCTTCTCGCTCTTGGCGAATGCTAAACGCTCTTTGTTTATTCTCATCACTCTTCGAGCTCCTCGAAATTTATTCTCCTCCCACTCGCCCCATCTTTTTGGATCGCATGCGTTCAAAAGAACATATTTTCAACCATTCAGCGAATTGGCAGTGAATTCAGTAAATTCGGCTCGTAAGAAGCCAGGAAAAGGATTGGCTAAGAATAGGTCGGTGTTTTCGTACCCTAACGAATTTTTAGGAGTCCGAAAAACATTTTCGACGCCTTTTTTGGACTTTGTTTGGGTCTTAATTTGTTTCTCATTTGGTGCTCTGAAACGGTTTTTATTTCGGCCGTATGACAAATTTTGTTCACACGCAGAAAGGACCAAATATGTGCCACTAATAACCAGGTTTCAATAACATCGGAAGATCAAAATCGAAGAAAACTAAAAGGACGCCAACTCTCCAAATGCCAACAAATACCCGTCATCAGGCGCTCGTAATTTGGAACGTGATCGAAAATGAAGAAATAAACGTGAGCGGAAATAATATAAATCATGATGAAAATGTATTCTTAAGCTCGATAAAAACAAAAAACCAACAAATGCCGCAAAAAGCAAATAATGCAAAAAATAACGCTGCACATCGCATATGCGCACAACCGAGCTTTTTGATTTAAATAAGATCCTGGGGGACAAATTATGGCCCCAAATTATTTAATTTGTGCGCTTCGCTGTATTAAAAAGTCGCAACTTTGTCCTACGGCCAAAATAGAGGGTAAAATAAATCCCCACCAGTACTAGGGGTACGTCTTCCGTACGAGATAAAAATCCCAATGCTGCGCAAGTTTGGAATGGATAAATTCCGCGTTCGCACATTATACCATCATTGTTTGTCGATAATTTGAGTTTAGATATTTTGGATTATTAAAAAACTAAAAATTCGTTTTTTTAAAAATAAAAAACGAAAAAGAAACCTTGTGGCTGTTTTGATTGATATACGTCACAATTTTGCCCTGTCGTGCGCGGCATTTATGCTTAATCAAAACTTGCGCAGCATTCGGATTTCTACCTCGTAACTTAAATTTGAAAATTAGTGACCTTTAATAGCCGGTCTGCGTGCGGCGTGATGATCAGGAATACTTTATATGGCGCATTCGAAATCTTCCCTACACCCTACCGATGTATTCGCATAATGTTGACATCGCAACACGCTGCATCTGCATAAAGACAGAGAATCGCAAGTAAGGAATGAGCCAACTGCTGAAAAACTGATCGCAGCTCGCCGCACGTTATAAAACATTCACTGCCAGTGCAACGTGCCAGTGCAATGCACCAGTGCAACGTGCCAGTGCAATGCGCCAGTGCAACGTGCCAGTGCAATGCGCCAGTGCAGTGCGCCAGTGCCGTGTGCCAGTGCAGTGCGTGTTTTATAACGTGCCACAGCTCGCTCTGGGTAAGCGCAGCAACCGGCCGTTTCCCTGTCAATCTCCATCTCTAGGTACTACAAGGTCTTGACCATTCCGGATCTGGAGCGAATGGATTTGCAGCTGAATCCAAGAAATCTCACTCTGTCTCACAGTGCTAATACCCTCATAATCAAGGTGAGCAGTGCCCGTGACGGTGGTTTCAACCTGTGTAATCACCAGGACTAACACAAAAAGGATACGGAGGCTCACAGTTCCTTTGCTGTAGTACGCAAAACCAAAACCGATTCTGGAATTGGAACGACTCCTGAGGTTGGAGGTGAGAAAGCTCCCCGAGAGTTCAGCCAATGGAGAAAAAGCGATTATGGAATCGGTCAGCAAGATGATGGGGAACCTCATGAAGACCGCAGCACCCGGCCGTCCCACTTGAAATCACCAATTTCGAGTAACCATGCTAAGCATAGTAAAACTACTTATTATCATGCTGAACATAGCATGTCTATGATGTGAATTGTGAACAACAAAGACAGACCAACAGGCTCAAGTAAAAAAAAGACAAATGAAACGCTCCATGGAGAAACGCGTCAGCTATTTAATATCACATAGCAAGGCAACCCCACGCAGAGTCCATAAATCTGGCGTTAAGGCGCCCGGGTCCAGCCAAATAGGCGTAACAAAAGTGAGGTCTGTTCTTCGGGTCTTTTTGTAGATTGGACATCTGTAGAGCGGCGTTTTTAGGCCCTTCAACGGATCACCAGTAACGGCAAAGATATATGCAACGGGCAGGACGGTGAACATAACTTTAGGCGCGGACTCGATGAGGCGAGAGTTCTTCTTATCCCAACTCGCACCGTCGAGAAAGAGTCCGTAAACGTATACACCGGTCTGAAATAAAAAATTGTATTACGTGTTTGTTGGTTGCATAGATTAGTTACGGGGCATAAGCAGACGGGCAGGAGCCAGGGAGCCTACAAGGCAGACAGACAATCTGAAAGACAGACAAACAGACAGACAGACAGACAGACAGACAGACAGACAGACAGACAGACAGAGAGACAGATGATCACACTAACAGACCGTAAAGACGAACTGATAGACCGATTGCACATTTGCAACAAGTCAGCCAATAAAACTTACATCCGGTCCGGCTTTAATGTCCTCCTTGAACATTTTAGTAATTTCGTTGTGTAGGATCACCGTATCCAGTGCCCATCCCTTGTTAACGCGTGCAACCTCCTGCCTCATTGCCGTGAGGAAGCCTTGTGGATTGAAGAATCCGGTCATCCAGAAGCAGTTTGGACGACCGTCATTCAGCCACGTTACAAATTGGGCGTTGCGGTCCAGGAGGTCGGTAAACCAAAACGACAGTGTCGTCGATTCCCACGACAGCTTCTTCCACGAAGCCGGCACGCGACCGTCAAACATGTTGTCAAGCGCGTCCCTCAGCACCTTAAAACCACACATTGTTAATTAAAGCGTTTCTAACGAAAACTACTTTGTCGATTTCGAGACTTACCTCATTCATAATAATGGTACCTGTAACATGTTGCAAAAGGTAACACAATGCAAGAAGTCATTACAATCTTCTTTCGGTACTGTAACAGATAGACAGGCTGGCTGGCAGGCTGGCAGGCACATACACAACAGAAAGGCAGATAGAAGGATAGACAGAGAGACAAACAGACAAACAGACAGACAGAAAACGGACAGACAGACAGACAGACAGACAGACAGACAGACAGACGCATGGACGGAGGGAGGGAGGCAATCAGACAGGCAGACAAATAGGCAAACATACAGGCAGAGAGATTTTCAGACATTAACACGAAAAGTAGAATGTACCATCGATGGCCAATTTCAAGTCGGACAGCGTGGACCGGACAGTTCCGATAACGCGCTGCATCCGTTCGATCTCTTGCCGGAGAAAGATATTCAGCGGCGTATTTTTGCCCATCTTCTCGAGCTTTTCTCTCATCTGAAAGAACCAGGCAGTTTTTGAATTGTGATCTTACAATGCTAATTACTGGAAAAGTCCGTCATTGTTTAGTATTTACTAATACTGTACCTCGAATGGGTTGTAGTTACTGGGCAGCATGCCCAACATCTCCTCCGCCTTCTCACGGACAATCTCCTCGCGAGTCTTTCCTGCTCCACCAGAGCTCTCCTTGGGCTGGATACTGATGATGGTGTCGAACATGTCGATGGCGTACGACGTTTGGTAGGTGATGTCAGCGTTCCGATGCAGCCCAAAGGCCAGCGGACTGTCCACCGGTGGGAGCTGATCGATGGCTTCGAGGTACTCTTGAATCGTGCGGCAACGAGGAATTTTGTAGCCGGTGCTGAAGGCGAATTTCGGGTCAAACATTTCCTCACAGAACCAGACGCGGGCGAATGTGTTCAGGAGGCGTTTGTCGTAGTCGTCCGTAACACGACCGCCGTACTGCACCTCTCCAAGCATGTAGCGAACAGTTTGGAAAGAGACGGACTGGGACGACAGCAAATGCGCATCAGTGCTCAAACTAATAGCTGCAGACCGACGTACAGAGAAGCAGGCAAGATGCCGAGAGACAGACAGACAGACAGACAGAC
>LRSR01010468.1:0-13504 GCA_001579985.1 Hypsibius dujardini | reverse complement strand
TTGTGTAGCCATACCGGATGTTTACTTTCAACATGAACAGACATTGCTTTGTCCTTAATTTTAGAAAACAAAATGTAAAACTTTGTAATCGGTTTGCCCGTTATGTTACTTTTATCGAAAATCAAGTGTCAACTTTGCATAAAGAGACGTTTTATTTGCCAGAGGTCGCGTCTAAGCCACATTCCGCTGCAAATATAGTTCTGTTTGTTTTTCGAGACTGAATATATTACGTTCCCCTCTCTCCTTCCACCTTCTCGTCGCCTCCCATTGTCATGCCTTTGATGTTGGCCGATATCCTTTGACTCTAAAATTGTAGATTATTTTTTACCATCCTTTATGTTTCCCAAACACATTGAATGCTAGATGTTGGACATTGTCAGTACGAGGGCTGAGCGACAACACGAAACCCCAATTTCTTCACCTCTTCGGTTATGGTCACACAACGTACCCAATCAATGCCCAAGCTTCGAGGTGCCTGATTCGGGGGTTAAGAAAAAGTTGGGCTTCCCAAAAATAGGGTGTATCACAAACGTGGCAGTGGCAGTGGCACCATGGCACTCGCACTGCGGCACTTTGTCTCTATGTCTGCTGGTCTATTTGTCTGTCTGTCTGTCTGTCTGTCTGTCTGTCTGTCTGTCTGTTTGTCTGTCTGTTTGTCTGTTTGCCTGTCTGTCTGCCTGTTTGTCTGTCTGTCTTACTGTATCTCTGTATGTCTGTCTGTCTGTCTTTCTGCCAGTGCCAGTGCCAGTGCCATAATGACACGTTTGTGATACACCACAAAAATATGAATCTTGTGCCGCAGCCGCGGTAGCTCCAAAAACATAAATTAATGTTGCTGCAGTTAGGAAATTCGCAATTGAATCTGGGTAGTCAACGGACTGTTCGTAGTAAGAAGGTCCAACCCGTTCGGCACCACAGCTTGGTTATTTTTTTGCATGCTCTTCATGGACAATAGAGGTACTTGGCGACAGGAACGATCCCTCAAAGGGCATACTGAAATTATGTCCCTCGACATTGTGTCTTCCAGACATTGTGTTATTTTTGTTCTTCCCGCCCGATTATTTGTCCTCAGACATTCTGGCCGTGCACATTCTGTTGTCACAGACATTATGGCCAGATGAACAGTGTCTTACTTTGATCAGTCACAAAGTCTGGCAGACTCAATGTCGAACGGAGAGGACATTTTGCCGGGATGGACAGAATGTCTGGTGGAAAGAACATCTGAAGGACAAAGTGTTGGAACACAGTATTGGGTGGCACAATGTCCAAGGACACAGCGTCTCCGCACCAATTCCTAGGGGCATAGCGAACCCATGTCTGGAAGTAAAGCCTCCGAATTTGAAATTTTCAGGTTGTATCGACGGTAGCACTCTGCGTTTCCTTGCCGTCCAATGGAACATACTTTCCTTCACAAGGTAGAGAAGATGCTCACGATAAAAACGCGACGCCAATAAAAAACGCGCCGTTTTTGTATGCAGCGTGGACTCGCCGAAAGACCCCAAAGACGCAGCGCCTACATCATTCTGTTTAGCTTCTATGTCAATGTCGGCCTACGTGAAAACCCTGGCAAGCTTTTTCACACAGTTCCACTTTGACACGTTGTACGCGTTACTTGATACCAGTTCACCGGGTGCGTATCGCGGGGTGTTTGAAAAAATGATTCCTACCGGAGAAAGCCCTCGCCAGCAGACGATTACAAAGACGCGTGTCAACATTACTCATCAAACTCCCCTGGAACCCTTGCTCTTGTCGTTCAGCAGAGTCAGCCGCGGTAAGTATAAATTTTTTCCGCAGAAGTCTATCTGCATGAGATTTTTTTGAACCTTTCCAAATGTCAGTGGACTTCTTTCAATTCAATTCAACGTTTCTTTTAGTCTTAATATTTCTTGGACATGCAGCTAAGCTTCGCCGCCTTATGGTACTCTTACTCAACTTCTCGCTATCAATTTAGGCGTGATTACAATTAGCAGTTCAATTTCTATACTCTATCCTACGTTTAGGTGTCAGCATATGGCCTCAATATGACAGGCGGTCAATATGTAAGTTACTAACCGGATATTCCTTTCCGTGAATATGCCTATGATGATTATTATTTACTACAAATGTCGCGCACTGAAAGTTGTGCCGCGTGTGTAAAAATTTAAATTGGGTGTTGCAATTTATTTTTATTTTTGAAACACGCCCCCCTCCCCCCCCCGGCTGCCAGATAAGTAAACCCATATTACTTCCCAATAAAACTCGACAGCACGCAAAACAATTTTGTCAACCCTGAGATCAATTTACGCAAACAGCTTCCTTAAATAAAAACAATTTATAAATTAGGAATTCTGATTGTCTTAAATTTCAACATCAAGGAAATGTCTCCTTGAAGATTGAGTTTTGATATTTATTAGCTCAGTGACTTTCCTAATCATTAGTCCCATAGAAAAGCTAGCGTGAAAAGCGTACAAAAAAACTGTAGCTGAGGCTGATTTTACGTTTTTGCGAGCTCTGCTTTTGCTCGACTGATTTTTGAATACCGTTAATGCAACTAGGTGTTTTGTCTGAATAGTTCTACATTCACGAGGGTAGACTCATTTACTGGTGGGAAGGATAAAGTAAATTCCCGGTAGTGTTGTGTGCCTACTTGATACAGAAATAATATCGTCCATTGTACTTTAGGTTTATGTTGCGATTGAACCCATGAATGCACCTCAACGGTTCGGTCTGATGGACTGGCGGTACAACCAGTCAGACGACGAGGTAATGCCTTAATTGCGTGCGTGGGACGATATCCAGATTGCTCTGAGATGAAGAAATACAGAATCTGATGAATACTATTTTTCTAGCAAGCTCGTCTCGCATTCAAGTCGCTTTTCGTGATAGAACTTCTGACGTTGGAATCTATGGCCCCGAACCACTCAACAGCTGCGTTTGCGGAGTTCCAGGCCCGACTATCCCATTACAATGACACCAAATCAAGCGATGTGTGTTGCCACTCCCTTAACCCGTTAACGTCCAATGGCGTACAAATGTCGACAGAGCGACCTTTGATTTTTCATTCGCAGAGCGGTCGATCGATTTTGGCAAACTCAACTGTTTTTGAGATTTCAACTGTTGTTCCAAAATTAGAGATCATTAGTTTCACGTTTGTTGAATGACTAATGTCCGACAAAAATAGTCAAAGTCGGCCAGTTTTGTTTATTTTTGGGTCGCTGAGGTCGCCGACTGCCAACAAAATGCTAAAGATGATAAAAATACAAACTCTTTTGTGTTTATCAGATTGATTATAGCTTGCTGACTTAAAAAAAAGTTTGTTTGGATCGGATGAACGGTCAGATGGTGACCATTGGTCAGAATAAGTCCCCAAATTTTCGCTGAAAAACGACCAAAATTGATTCCTACGAAAAACTGATGATTGATTAATTGGTTGAATGCTCAAAAAAGGTGCCAATCCCCACCTGACACACTTTTCAGCAAAAAAATTATTCTTATCTTTACAATGGACAGTGGTCAAGCTAAAAAACGAAATTTTTCCCAAATCATCAAAAAAAATTGAAAATTATTTTTTCTTAATTGAGTGAAACTATTCCAAGGAAAAATACTTTTGGCATTCAAATCAAGTCAGATCTGGTAGTGGACGTTAACGGGTTAAGGCTATAATTTCTAGGAATGTTTCAAAAGTAATAAATTATGATTGGGCTCTTAGATCAACGACGTTAATCGGGACTGTTACGCTACTGTCATGCTCTTCGGCCAGGTGCGAGCACGTTTCTGCAGGCTAAGAGTCTCATTTGATTATTTATTTAGATGTGTCGGGGTTTGATAGGTCATGATGGAATCACACGCCAACGGGGCAGCTTTGACCGACGGCCAGGCCATATCCAAGCAAATGCGAAACCGAACCTTCCATTTAGGCAAATACGTCGGCGATGTCTTCATCGACGCGTACAATCAACGTACGCCCGACGTTCTACTCACGCACTTTGAAGGGCCTGACACTGTTCGAAAGGTATAATTCTGGACATACACCGATGTATGTCACATGGCCATCCACAAAGTTCCTTTTAGAAGGTCTGTTATCTTGCAGCCGTTTCTTGTTTTATACGCCAATGCTTCGGCATCCGGACTTCATCAAATTGATCCCATTGAATGGATCGAGAGAGAAGCATGGCCGCCCCCCAACCGACCCCCATGTGGGTATGGCGACAGAGACGGGTTGATCATATGCGATGTCACAAGTAGGTCTTGCAATATAGAGTTGTTTGCACACTTTAAACCGTTTAGTCGGTGAGGAAAAATAATCATCAACCAATCAAATTTACTGACTTTTATCACATAACGTCGACTAAACATTGGAGCAAGGTTCACACCCTATCCGTCAGTGTATAGAAAACCAAAGTGCCCCGCCCCCCAAACTATTGATTGAGGAATTTGTGAGCTTCAGTAGCCAGACATCTTGTCTTGGATCTTTTGTGCCTTGCACTGGATAATTAAGTAGCTTTCGTAAAACGGATGAAGTCCGCTTTCGCATTTTTTTTAATTTTTTTGCAATAAATTGCTGAGAGTAATATTACTAGAAGAAATACTAACGTCCGACATCCGAATGGTTTTACGGAGATTCATAGTGCATTTTCGCCGCACTTCCTTTGCGGTCTCTTGGACGAGATTGCGTTTGATTTTCTTTAAACATTTGATGTTCAGATCTCGCAGATGAGACCGTACAGTGCTTTCGTCCAGTTTGGAGAGCGTTAATTACAGAACGGAAGGAGTGATAGACTTCTTCGATGATCAGCATTTGCACCAAGAGTCGCACAATTGCCGGGATCACTTTCCGCATGGGCTGCTTCTTCCGCTTTTTCGCCTTCCACCGCGCCTTTTCAGCAATTTCCGATGCAAAACAATAAATACTACGTTTTGAGACTTTGTTCTGTAACAAAGCTGCAATCTGAGTCACCAAAAACCCTCGGACAACCAGAACACAATGAGATTTCGGATCTCCTCACTAGTCATCTTCCCGCTCTTTCAAATGTAAACAATCAAAACTTTTCTTTGTGTATGAATGAGAGCGGGGGCTTTTGTTTTTCGACTGGGTGATCACTCACTCAAATCGGCCGGCGCGCGCACGCGCTGACCTAATTTTAATTTTGTGCCAAAATGAACCCCGCAAGGGGTTATCCCGTCCGGAACTGTAAGGATGGACCTTCTAATTACTGTAGCATTCAAATATTTCAGCTATTCATGGCTGGGAATACAGCATCGCCATCAGCGGCAGCCTGTTGGCCGTAATTGGTGCTGTCCACATCGTGCTCCGTCGAATACGGTACATTTCCATTCATTTTTTAGAAATTTTGCTTACGATTCTCCTTATTGTCCGCCAAACGTAGAATGTCATCATATTATCGGTACTACATGCAAATCAAATGAATTTGTAGAAGGGATAAAAAACAATTATGGTGGAAGCTAGCGGAGAATCGGCTAACATTACCATCCCCGACAAAACAACATTCTTTCCTGCGTCGGTCCCTGTGGCTGTTTTCTCGAGCAATGAAGTCCTGCCTTCCACTGTCCGATTATTGAGAAATCTGCACATAGTTTTCAGAGGATCTACACGGGATGATTTAATCAATTCCGAGTCGAGTATACAACAGCGCCCCACAACGATCGGAGGACTAACTTCAGGCACACTCTGCCAAGCACTATACTTCGATGAATGAAATCTAGCCTGATTTTTTTCTCCATTCTCAATCATCATCTTATTTTACCTGTCAAATTTAGAAACGTCCTATGAAGATAATACACATATCAGTTTTCTCACGCAGTAGTTAAAACTTGCTCTCGTAATGTGAACTTAGACGGTAGAGTGTATTATTGGACATTTTATTTGTTAAATCTTCTGTTGCTTTTTATTGTAACACGCGCTTTTTAAATTGCTTTAACAGTAAGTGATAATTAATTTCACAGATATTACTAGCAGCAATTTATACAGTTATCCAAGTATAGGTATCAGAAGGTTTAATTAAGGGTTGTCGGATGGTCCAGCTGGTAGCATTATCTTGTCACTCTCCCGTGGCATTTGATGCTAGTTCGATTGGTTTTGCCCTTTCAAACAGGAGCGTGTTTTACCCTATCCCGCAAATCTTTGGCAAGTATGTACTCTATAGCGTCCTTGTCAAACGTTCTCGTGACATGCTTCGTTTTCCTACAGTAAGACTGAACCTTCCTCTGAAATAGTATAGGCCATCCCTCCCCTTCTTCTGACAACTACTGGCTCAGGCCATCCCCCCTCCATTTCAGCTGCTTAGAGGGCCGTAATGGGCGACATCAGTTTAGGGATGGCAACGGCTCGGCTGAGCCGGCCCATGAACTTCTAGCCGCGGCTTATGGGCTACCGCTGCGACTTTAAGCCAATCCGTTTCAAACGGGCTCATTTTCGAGTCCCTTAACCTTAGCCTGCCGAAGCCAGCTTGAGTTTTGAGCTGAGCCGCTTCAGCAGTGGCTTAGCCGGCTAGGGATAGTGTCGCCCAATTGCCCGCAGATTTTGAATAAGCAGTTCACTAATCCGACTCACTCGTGGTCCTTTTACACCGTTCAATCTATGGTTTTCTCGATTATAAACTATAAACAGATATTTAGCTAACTCCTATTTATGTTTCAAGCCCTCCAGAATAAAGCTGCGCGGCCCTTTTTTGAATCGGAAAAAGAAAAGTAGGCTGTGCTCTGCTTCCCGTTGAACATAGAAAAGTACTTTTTTATAAAAATAATTACGGGTGTAAATAAAAGGTGTAAGATGGGAGTCGGGGCACGGGATATGGGAGATGTAAGATGAGGGGATGTGAGTTATCTAGATGGGGATTGACAATTTGAGTTATGAGGATATGAGAAGTGAGAGTGGAAAAATGAAAATTGGGAGATTTGACCACAAATTATGTAAAAGGTCTCCGTCCCATTGAGTTGTGAGTAGTCAGTTAATGTACATATACTGCATCCTGACATTCGTCAACGCAAACTTTATATGTATATATATATTGTATAATGAACTTTGAATGATATATATCGCCTAACAAAGTTCGCCATTGTGAAGTGGTTTTGACAGAAAAGTTCTGTCCATGTACTCGGTAGAACTCGATAGAAAGAAAGAAATGAGAAAGAAAAACTCAAAGATCATTAGCTATTGGTGGATACGAATCATGCGGTGCCGGTCTCCGTGATTGTTGTTCTTGGTTGTTCTTGTTGTTTTTCACCGTCCAAGCTTTATGTAGAATTATCGCAAATTGGGATTTTGTATCCGGATTATTCTTCGTAACATCCTGTTAGGTCTACCAACAGGAAGTTTGGTAGGTAACAAGTTTATTAGACTGAATGTAGGAATAGGTAGAGAAGAAAACTGGAAGAAAGGAAAGAAGAAGTAAAACTGCCCCTTATAACTACCAAAACATCTGATTATATGGTAAAGTGTTAATTATAGATTTGATAGTAAATAGCACACACATCAGAATTACATACAAGTAATTAGCTGCGGCAGCAGAATAGGGTTTATAAGGTAGATAGAGTTACTAAGTAAGTAAGGTATTAACGAGTCAAATAGCTGTGATGATTGGATATGAGGACTTATTGGGCGTGGTCCAACAATCCATTACTGTACCATCGGTTTATTCGGTTTGCTTTTGTTTTTAAACTGAGTCGGTTGACACCGGTTTTGTTTTCAAACCGAACCAAAACCGAACCGAAACCGAATCGGTTTAATAGATGGAGCTGTTGAAAAGGAAAAATCTTTAAAATTCTCTGGAAATACATTAATTTCAACGAACTCATTCGACTTTTTATCTGATCAATTGAAATTGTGTAACGAGGTTTTCAGAACCGATCTCTTAGAACTGGGAAAATATGTACATCTATATGTACACCAAGTCAGTCAGTGTAATACTTGGACCAACTTGGTAAGGCCAAATAGACATTTCCTCGAAATTCAATGTTTTTTTCCAACTGCTCCTCACCGCATGGGATTAAGAGTTCTTGATTGGGTTGGGTTCTTCATCAGTGACCGGAGAATATTTGAATCTAGGAAGTATTCAAACCGAATGACTATATCGTTGTATGCTAGATTTTTCCAACCGTTGCGATTACTGGTTTCAAACCGGTTGAAACCTGTTTAAATCGATTTAAACGGTTTGTAATTTTATCCTCCAAACCGAACTAAACCGAACCGAACCGGTTTTGAACCGTTAACATCTCTAGCAGCCACTGTTGCGCTCCTCGGTCTACAACTTCACTGGCTGATTAGGTCTTATTCGTAGACGGTCTGACCACAGGTCCGGTTCGGAAAGTATTGCATAGGCAATATTGAACGGCTGCGCCTCTCCGGTAAGGCGTAAGTAATTAAGGGTTAAAGTATTATGGGTACATAGTTAAAACATGACGTTTTCAGCAAAACGAAAGTTTTGTTGTGAGTTGTGGTCTGATCGGCAGAACTATTTAAGGGACCGACGAAACAACGGGTTGAATTAAGCTGATATGTAGTGTCAGTTCTTTTCGTCTTGGTGTTATAATCGCGTTGAACTTCCGAGCAGGTTACGATTATTATCCACTGTTTTCCCTGTACGCAGTTGTAGGTTAAAACTCGACTCGCAAAGCTCATGTTCTCAAATCTTTTGCGTGAGATAACTCATACAGTCCCAGACGTAATAGCTTCCGCATCTGGTTTCAATAGTCTCGCGAGCGAGATAGAGGATCGTTCAATAATTACGTAAGCGCTCGATATTAGGCGGCCTTACCCCTACCACCCCTCTGTCAGAGCTCGTCATTATTTCCTGAACTTCAAACGCTTATGTAAGCGCCTTTGGAACACCCTATGCGTCAAAATCTTAAATTTCCGCTTTAATAAAAAAATTTCAGCACCGATAACACTTAGTTAGCCTCCGCATTTTCAAAATCAGAACGAAGAAAAGCGTTTAGATCGGTGATGATTGGAATGTCAGTCGAGCCAGCCTTACGAAGCTCTTGTCAATACTAGGATGATGCTCAAATGAAGCGAAGAATAATGGCATGTGGGTCTATAAAATGTTAATGAAATATACGTTTTTTCAAACTCTCAGAATAAAGGAAATTTTGAGATTTAAAATTGTTGACGTAATCCAAGGACAGACCCGCACCCCCTATACATAAGAGCTCGTCATTGTCGCGTCTGCTGATCCGTCAACGCCCGGACCGCAAAACAGGGCCTTCTTGCCTGTCATCACCACCCCGCGTCTGTTCATCTCTTAATGTTATTAGCATACACGTACTTTAGTACTGTTCTGTATTGGAGTGAGTTTTAATCTATTTGAGAGCATTTCTGTGCTCCGTCTTATGTGGACAGCTCTGACATGTTTATGAGCGCTTCTCTACTCTGTCTTGGTGGGTGTTTACGCTGATGTGGCCAATGGTCATTTATTACCTTGTACACGTACTTGTACATGTACGCACTCGTAGCGCTTATATAAGCTTGCGAGTTGCTGTTATGAAGTATCAGTTTTGCATTTCTTTAATCTCCTCTTCTTTCGTCCTAGTAATACGACAAGCGGTCTCCGTCCGTTGTTCTACTAGTATAATAGGGTCGATTTTTGATAAGTCTGATTAGCTACCGCGTCATCATCGACTGCTGACACGAACCCCCATAAATTCGATGACATAATTGTTGAACGATCCCTTAACGGCGGTACGCATGAACCTTCTTTTGTTGCCCGCGTAAACAAACGGACTTTTTTACCGGCCGGGACAGAAGCGAAACATTCTTCTAAAAGTTTTAATCGTTTTGAACCTTCTGATAATGATATCGGCTTGAACTCGCTAAATCGTTGACTTAAGAATTTGCAATAGTTTAAAATAGAGTGGAGACCATGCATTATATGTATATGGCATGCCCCATCTCACAAATCTCTTTCGTTATATCAGTTTTTGAGATAACGTTCAATCCAAGTTGCATATCATTTCGCAAATTGAGGTTCATTACATTTTTCAATATATTGATTTCCATCAGTCTAGGAACCGTCAATCAACATGCATGCCACCTTGATCGCTGCGGTCGTACTGGTCGTTCTCGCTGTAGGAATCAACGGGAACGTCGTCCGTAAGTAATTTACACGAGTTGCGGTGGGCTTCAGCACTCATTAGTTTACCTGGCCTTTTTCTTCGGAATTAGAAAACTCATAAGTGCCGCTTCTAATTACAGCCGCTGAAGTATCCGAAGCCGAAGTCGCCGCCGCACCGTGGGTGAACTGCCGATACTACTGCCCACGGGGACCCGCATTCCATGAACCCTTCCAGCCGTGTGGCGATGCCTGCTCGGAGGACAGCCAGTGCGCGCCGGCTCATAAATGCTGCACACGCGGATGCGGGGAGAGTCGCTGTGTGAAAGGCAAAGTCCAAAGCAACAGCTTCCTTTGTTAAATATGAAAAATATCCAAATCCATTTAAGGTCACACCTTGCGTAGACTGTTTTGAAGACCGTATTTTTCACCTCGAAATTTGCACCCCGATAACCGCTCGTAACGTCCAGTGAATTTCATTCTGTCAGCAACTGCTGACTGTTTAGCGTCTAATCAGCTTCATGTTCTGACGAACTTCCTTCATTTCCCTACAAGTCCTGAATGTGCCATCCGTTTCTTTTAAGCTGACAAATATCATGCGGATTTTGCTGACCCAAATACGTTCTCATAAAAAACAAGTCAAGCTTGGGTTTCGCCCTCGTTTACTTGATTTCTGGAAGCTTTTGTGGAGCCTGAAATGGTTGATAGATCGATGTAATCGTCATGGTCTCCCTGGTTCTTCTTCACTTCAAGTGAGTTCTGCATGAATTTACTGCTATATTATCTGGAAGCAATAACCATTCTCACATCCTCAGCAAATCGTTGGCGTGTACAACTGAAGTAGCAATGGCAGTTCATACTGTATGACTCCATGCCTGCGCGGATCGATAAAGTTATGCAGGATTTCGAGTTTCGATCGGGGTATTGAGATTTAACCTTTTAAATTCTAGTTATTAACTCTGTTTTTCAAAATGTCTGTGATGTTTAAATTTCTCTGTTCCGAAGTTTATTTCTTTTTCTCATTATATGAATTGTTCATTGTTATTTTTGTTATTTCATTTTTTTATTACCTACCTGCTCGCCTTTTGATTCGAAACATAATTGATGATTATGCATTACGTGTATACTGCATGTCCTGAATGGTCGTCAGAAACGGTGCAATTTAGGGCGGAGTTTTCAGTCAGTTTGAACAGCAAAGTCACGTGATGAGAGTTTTTCTTGGAGTTGACTGTACTTTACCAGTGACCACACTTGGGTCAGCGAAACTCAAAAGATGAACTTTGGACCGTCATCGGGCATATCATTATCCTTATTTTTTTGCCCCTCTAAATTTATCATGAATATGGAAGTACCGGGTAGGAACTTACTTTTTGAAAAATATTCTCATGCAGTTGGTCTTGCAATGGGCAATAATTAAAATTTTCTAATTTAACCAAATTTCACAAATTTAGTAGGCTTTTGAAACGCCGTTGCCGATTTTTGTTGCTCTCCACCGAGAAGAGGCTGATTTGAATTTTCAGAAAGTCACCAGAATAACGCGATGTCCCGCTCCATTGTTTTTCTGTGTAGAAAATTGCCCGCAAGCAGATTGTTATCGCATCACTAGATCAAATTATGGAAGCGAGGAACAAACCTAAAAGGCCATTTTCTAGAAAACATAGTAGGTTATTAGTTCTATTAAAACTTTTTTTTGCAATTTTATGGCTAGGTGCAGGAAAAAATTAGTTGCGCTTCAGAGCGGAAGTCTGGGACGAAATTTTAAAATCAGCGGTGGCACTTTTGGACACAGGGCTGTAACTCTTAAACTGCATTTTTTTCAAAAATATTTTGCAAATAAGTTAGCAAAACTACCGAGGATTAAAAGAACGTCAGTAGATGGCTTAAAGGTTCTCTGAGTGAAGCCCAGTGCCGCGGCTACAGGGAAGATGTCCGAGACGTCTCAAAATGGCGCGCGACTTGCCAAAATTGAAATGATCGCCAAATCTCAGGTTGCTCACCGAATGTATTGGTTTTGCATTTTAACTTGTCTACAATATTCTTATGTAATTTTTGTGATTTATTCAGTTTTGAATTTTTTAAAAATGTTTGAAAAAATAGAAACTGGGACATTCTTCTCCACTTTTTGGATTCACAAAAATTTGTAAGACATGGCACTGAATATTTGTTAAAATTCTGATAATTGCAAAACATTTTTCTTAAACAGGGCTTTTTAAATAATAATAAGTCGGATAACATCAGGCGGGCGCAAAGTGATGATATCATTAAAAAACAGCTATTCCAAAAAGTAAGTTTCTACCGGGTAATTAACTCTGAGTGCCGGGCGGTATAAAATTCCAGTCAAAATTGACTTACTGACTGAGTTTTCAATTGATTCACTAGCCGTTTTTTGCTTTGATCATTTAACGTCAAGAAGTTTTAATTGCCAGTAAAAAAAATCAAAAAACAATCAGGGTGTCAGATATCGCCTCTGCACAACTTTGTTAACACTTGGATGGCCTTTGCGCTGGAGTCACAACTTTCTGAACTCTTGTATTTCACCATAAAAAAAAATTGGGTCCTTGACAATATCTATGGCCACCGAAATAATTTGGGATCAAGTGTTTACGATGAACGGTAGCAGAATTAAAATTTGGTATTCAGCAGGCAGAGCGTTTCAATGCTGCTCAATGATTCACATGATGTAACCATAATCAGACTGGCAACATATTAGCGTCCCTAACAAATGCCAATCAACCAATCAATCTAAACTTTGTGCACACACTCCACACTTCAAAAGACGTCGTCCATTTCACGTATTATGACATTTATAATCATTCGACTACAAATTCAAACAAAGCCAACAAAGTTTCGTATGCTTCAATTGAGTAGGGCGCCAAAGGATCTAAAATTCACAAAATAATGCAGGGCGAATCCAAAATTCAAAGTATCGAGTCAAAAATCAACTGAACGAACAACAAGCTAAACGAAGCATCCGCTGGGCTTAACTCCAGTAGTTTAATCGACAGGGAATTTGTTTTTCTAAATTCAGACATTTTTTGAACGGCAAAATATAAAAAAAACTAGAGATTTTACATGTGAAAAAACAACAGCGAATCAAGCTGACAGACTCTACCAGGCAGCGCCACCCAGTCCCGAGTTATGGATGAGGAAACTTCCAAATGATACCTAGCACTCATTGTTGAAATCATCTCACACAAATTGTTTTGCTTAGCCTCGCACTGTCGGTGCTCCTAAAACACCTCTTTATCAGAGAGCTAAAAAAGTAAGTAAATACATATCATAATTCCCTGCCTTCCCTATAGAATGCATTCATTCTGTAAATCTCAGCTGAGAATTATTTAGTTTTGTGATCTTTTAGACTTCTGGGTCTGCTATTAATCTTTATGCGTTCTATGTTTATTATTTTATTATGCGTTAGTTTCGATGTTAATACACACTTCAAAATGTGTCACTTTATA
>LRSR01010462.1:0-20274 GCA_001579985.1 Hypsibius dujardini | reverse complement strand
CGAGTGTCATTGTCGTAACAGTTGGCGCCGACACTGACTTCATTGCGATCGCACATACGACTCATCACGCCCCCTGTTGAACCGAAAAGGATCAAACCTATATGTACCTCATTCACGCATTACGTAGTTACTCCATAATGTTTGCTGCTCCCCAAAATGTCCCTCTACATAACCGTCGTACAATCTTGCATATCATCATCTTTCGATAATTAACCAAAACATTTTGTAGCGACCTTATTTTTCTTGATTTTTAAACTCGTAAAATTCAATTTACTCTTCTATTAACGCTACCTTCCTTGCTAATCTTACTATAGCGCAGTGGGATAGTTTTCTAAATGCCGCCGTCGGCTGCCATTCATTCCTTCGTAAAGTACGAGTACTGTAAACAATTCATTTTGATCAGCTACGTAACTACTGTAGACTGCTAAGCCGATTTACAATGACTAAAAGATAAATTGCACGATACCATAATATTTTATTTACTAAAGGCAAATACATATCCTGCCATTAAATATATATTCATTTACCTAATGCAAGATATACGATAGAGTTGATAAAACAGCAAAGCAAGTAATAGGTGGAATGAGCAAAAACTCCAAACAAGTCCGCAGAAAATAATACCTCTGTAATTCAATTTCAATAACAATTCCGTCCATGCATGTACAATAAAAAAGTTAGTTCACAGTGAAAGAGCCACAAAAAAGGTAGGATCATCAGGATTGTCAGGTGCCTTTGGAGTACTGCCACATCGCGATACTGGGAGCGCTAATGGACTTTCCATTGGGCCATGTCAATGTCTGTCCCAGCAAACTCGAAGACCCATTCGTGGAGTCAGCATTCAAGGATACAGGCGGTTTGCTTTCCGACAGGGACATTTTCCGACTGGGCCGGCCTGAGACGATCTCATCCGTTTTGAGGCTTCCATCCCCGCGGATGGTCGCGACGTTTCCCCATTGTGCGGCAAAATTCGCTGTTGGTTGAGAGATTAAATAAAACTACTGTAAAAAATGAATCAATCATTTTTTTGAGGATAAAGTAAGAATAGAGGGATACCTTTCCAGAGTCGAATATAGCCGTCGTCACCGGAGGAAGCTAGTATGGTCCCGGTGATGTTCCAGCTGACACGCCACACCGTTGACTGATGGTCCTTGAAAACGGCCAGCATGCGAATGTCATAGGCGCGAGGCTGGTTGAAAGAGCCGGATTGCTGGATGCTTTGCAGGTTGTTGAAGGAAGAAGTGCGTCTGCAGTACGAAAGAAGAGCATAGTAAAATAAAAAAATATCATTATTATAATTGACACCGCAGTTTATCACGGATTTTAATTTCAACCTAACGTAAGACAATAGAAACCGACATTTAAAACTATGTCCGGCCTCCCGGACTACAGTGTACGACATAAAATGCGAAATTATAATATAATACCCGCATAATTTGTAAAACAGTGAAGTGAAATATTTGTAAATTGAAGGCGGTTCAACTAACTAACACAGAGCAAGCTTACCCGGAAGGTGTAATTGAAGCAATGTAGAGGTCTTTGGAAGCCACTGCCAAAGTGTGAAAAGACCGTCCCAGACCACTGGCAAACGTCAAGTCATGGACGGCATCCGCAATCGCATTGATTGTTTCGATTTTCACCCATTTTCTACAAAAATACAAAAGCCGATGGAGGACAATAAAACTAGTTACCGCTAGTGACTGATGGGACAGGACATAAAACATAAGGCAGACAGGTACGCAAACAGACTGACAAACAGACAGACAAACAGACAGACAGATAGACAAAAGGGATGATTGACGTACCGGCCCTGATCAACCAGTTCGTATAAGATGACTTTACCAGTCGCGGTGGTTTCCTCCGAGCTCCCGACCGCCAGGATGGTGGAATGCAGCCGGGACTGGCTCCAGGCGACACAGCTGATGCTGGCCAGTTTGGAAGTGATTTCGTGTATCATCTGCCACTGCGATAGACTGGCCTGGTCAATGTTCTCGTAGATTCGGATGGTTCCGTCCGCCGAAGTCGTAGCCTAAAATACACACAGGAGTGCATTAAATGAACTAAAAAACACTCAGTTCAGATTCGCAAATTCGCAAATTCGCAAAAACTATAGGAATATGGGCCTCACGATTTGGAGGCCAAGATGCTTTGGCGCGAACTGAACGTCGGAGACGGAACCGCGGCTGTCAACAAACGTGGCCTTCTTCACCCAGTGACTCTGTGCCGTTGAACTTCCATCCCCAACTGAAAGAATGAACGAAAATAGCTATAAAAGCAGTTCTAGTAAATTCAATCCAAAATCGATCAGTTCAGAGAAACATTTGTGGGCAACATACTAGTGCAGTATCACTTCATGTATTTCCTTAACAGCACGAATGTACTTCCGGCAAATTTCAACAATAGCCCATAACTTCGCCCATGCTGTTCAAAAAACATTTATGCCAGCGCCAATCGATTCCAAGTGATATTTAAAATACGATAGCACCAAAAAAAACCCGAATCTTTATGGGTTTAATTGATTGATGGATTGCTACAACATCCGCTTATTTCAATGGAAAGTTTTCAATTAATTCATTGATTGTCCCAAACATAACCAACAGCAGAGCACCTGTTTCTTCCCACAACGCAGCGGTACGGTCGAACGAACAGGTCGCAATGAGTTGCCCGAATAGTGGATGAGACCAGGTGACTTTCCAAACCGATCCCGCGTGGGTCTAAAGGAGAAGAACCAGACTGCGGAAGGAGAACGACGGAGGAAATGAGAGTCGTCCTTGATAAAAAATTACCTTCCAATTGGCCATGCATTTCCACTGGCCGTCCTCCTGTAAATCCCAAACCTACAAAATAAACCAATTTCAAGATGCATTTATAAAATTAGAAAAAGCTTAGGAGGGATTTTACCTTAACGCTCTGATCGCTGGAGCAGGTGGCCATTCTTCGGCCGTAGTAGTCCAGCGCAACATCGTGAATTAAATCCTTGTGCTCCGCCGGAATAGGCAGTGCCAGACTCATGTCTGCGGAAAAGTGAACAAAAATTGTCAAGAAAGTGGACGATAAAGGAAGGAGCAGAAAAGCAAAAGAAACGAATTTTTGGGTTTGTCGCTGCTGAGCTGACGTTGAAATTGAAGTGCAGTGCCTGTAGCGAGTGCTGGGTTTGATTGGTTGATTGCCAATTGGATTCACAGGTTTTAACGAAACAACGTGACAATCGACCAATCAAGCAATCATGAGTCAGACCAGGTTATTTCAGCATATCAATCAACTAAGCGTGCAAGAATTTTGTTCTACAAATCAGTTCTAGTTTCTAAGGGGCATGTTCTAATTGTTAAGCTCTTAAATTCCCCATAAGATCCATGTTTTTTCAGCTAAGTTATGGAACTGCCATTTAAACCTTCGTGTTCTCTCCTCTAATCTGTTGGGAATTAAAGAGGAAATCGTCTTTGGTTGGAAATGAACAAATGTCATTGCGAAATCTGTCGGTATATTTATTTATAATTTCTACAAAATTGAAAAGTCCATCCCCGAACAAAAATAACATTTGAAATCGGCAAGGATTGTTTACGTTGAATTGTGAGAATCCTCTGCGGAAAGTTGATGGCGACCCCAAATGAGGCTTCCACGGTAGGTGGAGTTGCACACTTTCACTCGCTCGCTCTCCTTCTTATTTCCAAGTTATGCGTCTTTTCTAGATTCCAGTCCAGGCGTCAAAGGCAGGGGCAGCATCCGCGGATAGCGCCCCGAAGCCAGTCAGCGCGCGACTTCAGAAACGAATGGCCTGGTGGCACGCCGACCATGAAAAACGTCTCGGCATTTCACAGTCGCAACTCGCCGCGAATCCTTTGACGAACCTCCCACCTGGTTGGTGGATATCCAATTTTTTATTACTTTAGTATTTCGACAATATTACTTACGTTAGGCGAAACCGGTCCAACGCCAGTGAAGAAGCCTGGAAATCCAAAATACCCACCACGTAAGTTAACTGTATGAGGGCTCGTTTGATTGATGTATTGCGAGCATTTGCTGTATTGTGCTTTTTGGCAACGGCAATCAATCAATCCATCTGCGGTTGTGCTTGCAAATTAGCCAATCAATTGTCGCTTGATTGATGTATTGACGGCACTCTCCAAATCAAAGAAAAAATGACTAAATGAAGTAATGACCGGTCAAATGAAGTCATTTTTGGCAAATGAATCAATCAACGAATGAATCAACCAACCAATCGCTGTGGTACTGCACCTTGAATGCTGCCAAAGATGGCATGGCACTCAAATGTCTATTAATAATTCAAGCAACCTGAAGGCATCTACATCTACTGTTCGGTTCTTTTAGGCGAAACGGCCAATCCTGCAGCTACCTATGATCCCGCGGAAGTTAAACTTCGGCGGCAAAAGAAGAAGGAGGCCCAAACGTTTACGATCTTCGTCGGTCAGATCCCCTTCGACGCGAACGAGGATGATGTCCGGAAAATGTTCGAAGCTGCAGGTAAAGTGATTGGAAAATGTCAGCATATCTCTTCCACTCTGTAGATTTGATATGAGGCAACGCTTAATTAACATACCCGACTTTTTGCTTTAGGCAAAATTAAGGTCTTTCGGTGGCGGATTAACGAGAAGACTAAGAAGTTCAAAGGCATGGCATTTGTCGAGTACGAGAACAAGAATGCCTTCCGCGTAAGGATCCTCCAATGAGTCTGTCTGTTTCCATTTCTGCCTGTCTTTGTCCGTGTCTGTCTGCCTGCCTGCCTGCCCGCCCGCCTGCCTGTCTGTCTGCTTGCGTGTTTGTTTGTCTTTTTCTTTTTCCGTATGTCTGTCTATTTGCTTGTCTGACTGTCTACACGTTTGTCTTCCTGTCTGTCTGCATGCATGCTTCCTGGGCTGTATGTCTCCCTGCCTGCGTGTGTGAATTTCTGCCTGCCTGTCTTCTCGTCCGCCTGCTTGTCTTCTCGTCCGCATGAATATCTCATTGCATGCCTGTCTGTTTGTTGGGCTACGTGTCTGCCTGCTTGTCTGTCTGCCATTCTACATTATTCTTTGTGTCTTCGCGTCGCAGCGAGCCTTCCAACTGCACCACGCTCTGGTAAACGGCCGGAAAATCAACGTGGAGGCCACCATCATCGGCGGCCGGAAAAGCCGCATCCGCGCCGAACATATAAAAGAATGGTCCGCCCGGATGCAAAAGGAAGGCGCTGAAATGTTGGCTAACAAGGTGGCTAAAGGCGTGGCTATTCCGCCGAGAGAAATCAAATCCACTACCGAGGGAAGTGACGACGGCACTGAACCCACCTCGAACGCCTCGAAGAAACGCACTAAGGACGAAACCGTTGACGGGGAAGAAACTGCTGGAAAGATCGAAGAGGTGAACGGTGCTAAAGCGACTTGCAAACGACCGAAACAGGATGGCGGAAAACGGCAACCGAATCTGCCGGCTCGTCCGAGGGAAGACCACCGTTTCACTCATCCCTTCCCCAAGCCGCATCTACAGCGGGGAGGTTTCTCACCGGGTGCTAGAGGACGCGGTGCTGGTGTTGGTCGTGGTCGAGGTTTGGGAGGACCTCCACAGCCGTTGGTGGAGGAAAAGTCCACGACGGAGGCGGTTACACAGGAGAACACTGTCAGTTCCACGAGCGCGACCACGACAACGAAAACAACAGAGACTGCAAAGCCGAGGTTTGACAAGGCAAAGTCCTTCAAGCCTTACGAGAGGCCGGTCGTCGTGTCGGGGGTGAAGCCAAAAGAGAGCCATCTAGCCGCGGCTGTGGACATCCCGCGGCTCCATATCAAATTCCCCGAGTAGTTTATATTGTACTATCCATGGTCCCATCATGTCTGTGGTAACTTTTTATGGTTCGAGGAAACTGAGTATCTCAGTATCAAGCCTTGCACTCCAGCTCCAGCGCATTAACACGAGCAAACTAACCCACAGCCTCCATATTCAGCTCAATATTCTGTTTGCGGGGTAGGTTTTGGCGGGAGGAGATTCATTCAGTCCAAGCAAAGGTGCTCCAATTACCAGACAACCACGCCAACGGATAGAAAGTTGACAAATCAGCAGGTGGACAGGTTTTCCTTGAGTCAGACCGGTGTACAGACGGACATGCAAACAGACAGACACATATTGAAAAGGCAGATAGAAGAATTAATAGACAGGCACATAAATAGACAATACATATTGGCATTTATCCAGTTAACAGACAACGAAACACAGCAGTCACGGCACTGAGAAAAAAGCGGGGTTGTACACTGCACTTCAGCAAAACAAATTACATTTCAGAACCGAGCCATGTCTTACTTAAATCTTGAAAGATAACTCATTGCGGATTAGAACTGTTAAAACCATCTACGATCCATCTGTAAAAGAATTTAAAGAATCCAGTTCGCAATCTTAAAGCCTAACAGCTGCCTGCCAATATTATCTGGTCCAGAACACCCTCCCTCGAGTCGGTCGAGTTAACCCAGTTTCTGCACGATATAAAATTCATTCAAAACCGACACCACAGTCCCTAACGCTGCCGAATACTTCCTGGCGTCCTCCATGAGGGCCGCCACAAACATCGGGTCTTGTGCGTCTTCCTTCCGCTCCGCCAAGGCCACAATAAAGTCCTTCCGGTTGGGGAGGGCGTAGAGCGCCGCACCGAAGGCCGCTCGCACGACGAAGCCATGGAAGGGCTTGAGCGACGCGATGTAGGCTAAACTCGCACATTCTCCAGTTTCTTTGTCGGACGACAAGAGTTCCATCAGGAAGACATCCACAAACGTCAGACTTCGTTTCAGCCACAGCAGTGCCTCCGTCGGACTCGGTCCCGGCAGCTTCGTAAGGCTCGACTGCTCGTGGAGGACCAGCTCCTGGAGCGTACCTGCGAAAAACCGAAACGCTGATCATTGATCATTAAAAATTCCTTAATTAATATTGCTACTATTAACTACACAGTAATACGGCACTATTACATCATTTCCAAACGGTATTGCGCGGTTTAGATGGTTGATATCCCGGCTTTTTATTTTAAATAAAATACACAAACAATACAAAGCGATAACCTTCTCTTTGAGTCGTTCAGTGTAATCTTTCCAATATGCTTCTATACTTAAAATCCGTATATGCGTAAATTTTAGAATAACCAGAGGTTGTTTTTAAATAAATGATTTTTCATTCAGCTGCAAATTGAGCATAAGTTAAATGAAAATATTGACAATGCAAAAAAACTATTTAAAATAAATTCAAGAGTGATCATTTTTCAGTTTGGTCTTATATGAGATTTTAAAATATAATTTAAATACAGTTAATTAAATAGCAATAATTGGCATACCGGTTTCCAGAGGGAAGGTGGAATGGTGCGTGCGCAGTTTGGCAATGTTTCCATTCAGATCTGCCTTGACGGGGCTGAAGGCGCGTCCGCCCATCAGATCGAGAATTTTGGGGATCTCCTGGCAAGCGTCGAGGAATGGCACGGTGGGAATGTGGTGGAGCTCCGAGTCGGTCATGTGCACGTCGGTGAATGAGACGGGCATCTTTGAGAAGAATGTCAGGGGACGAGCTGTTGCTGCGACAGGGCCGGAGGATATGACGGGATGATGGTCCGGAATAGAGGGATTGAGCGTGGGGGCAAGGGCGGGGAAGTCTACGGTGTAGTCGCCGTTGCCGCCGTCGAGAGCGTCCCGGAGGAGCTCCATGTCTGGAAGGGTCGCGACCGGAATCGAGACAATGTCGGTCTGCAAATAAAAAAGGCCAAAGTATTGCGTAGTGTATGTCTGAATTCCTTTCGGTCGGTTAGTTGCCTACCTGTCTGTTCGACTAATTTACCTGTTTGTCTGAATGTCTGTAAGAGTGTCTGTTAATCTTGTCTGTCTGTCTACCACACTGCAGCTGACCCGTCCGAAGTTGTCTACTAACACTCTGTCTGTGTGTCTGAATGTCTGAATATCTGAATATCTGAATGTCCGAATGTGTCTGAATGTCTGAATGTTCGACGAAGAAATGTCTGGAACGGTCAAAATGAATGCCTTACCGATGAGCTAAGCGATGACTCCTCCGAGGCAGCGTTCCTCGCCGGAATTCCCGCTCCACTCACTTCCTGCCTGGAATCAACGTGGTGAGCACTGCCTTTGCGTAGACTTTCAAACAGTTGGTTCACTTCAGCAACCGCGTTCCCAACGAATGTCCCACCACCACTAACCCCACCGGAAGTAGGATGAACGTGAACGGGAACTTGCAAGGAAAAGTGGTGAGATCCTTTAGCCGGTACATTGCTGTCCCCTTGACCGGCTTCCCCAGCGTTTGATACCTGCAGTCAAAGTCGCATTGCATTAAACAACACAAATATGCATGCCCATTACGAGGGAAGCGATTAAGATTAATTCACCAATCAATGAAAGGTCGAAATGCTAGACTACTAGTACTACTGACTACCTTCTCCTGGAGAAAGACACGTTCAATCCTCCCGGGACGTAACAACGTATTCAACATCTTCAAACGCGGCACTGCCTGACTGCCTAGCTCCGCCATCTCCGAATCGGTATCCAAGCAGTCCTCTCCAGACGCAGCGGAGCGTACTTTTTGCGCCTGCAAAGGAAGAAATGTCTATGCTTTTTCGTTTAGGAAATTTTAAACGATGTAATAGGATTTAAGGCACTGACGTAAGGAGGGTAGCGCCCATACGGCCCCTCAATGTACCCTGGGACCTTCATAATTTCGTGGAAAAATATATGCCGACGATTCCCTTTTTGGTCAATCGATTGCGAAGACTTCCATTCAAGTTAACAGCCCCAGTGAAAGAGGACGGGAAGAGTAGTATAGGCACATGCAGTGCGATGTGCAGACACGAGAAAGATTACGCCACGTTTTCAAGTGTTGTTGTGGTACTGAATATAGTGTAGTTGCCTATGACGTCACTTCCCATCTATACCCCATCTGCGCCTCCAGATGGCGTAGTGATACAACTGTACCTGCATCGAGATCTAGTTACTCCTTCTCTTTTCGCCTAATCTAAATTCGGTCACGCAGGAAAGCAGACAGATTCTGGAACAGAGTTTAAGCATCTTGTTCAGCTAATAGGGAATCGCACAATTCTAAAACGACGATAAACAACGCACAGTCATACTAGTACTATAGCGCAAACGTTCATCAAGGTTTTCCTCAACAATTAGTGCCGATGATCGTTAGATTTTTTTGCCAAATCTTGAAACTTTTTTTGCAAAATGCAACTGTTGGGTGGTGCTTTTACTTACACTATAGCAACATATTTAAAAATTGCTTCGATTTTCTTTCCCAGGTGAGGTAAGGACAATCAAACTGGATCAGCATAAGAAACTGGATCAGCATGAGGAAACTACATGCTTTTTTCTGCAATTTTTTTACCACGGTATTTTTGGAAACTGTTGATCCACGCTGGTTACAGCGACAGGCATTCGCACAAATGAGGAGGTACAATGGAAGACTCGCCGACATTCCGTAAACATCACATGAATTATTCAACGGAAAGGGGTTTTGCGCTTGTCTTTGAAGCAGGGACGACAATTAGCCAGGGCGGTAAAAATGGCAGTACATGCCTTCCGTAAGGTTTGCCTTGTTGAGATCAAGCGTCTGAAATGTTGCAAATATACGCGCTCAATGGGTATGTATAAAAGATGGTATTTGTAGTTTGTAATTAGTAGCTGTCTTTAGTATTTAGTAGTTTCGTAGTTACATTTTTCAATTGTACTTTTTATTCAGTAATTAAGTGGTTATACTTTCTAATTGTAGATTTTTGTTTGTATTTATTATGTTTTTAATTAATATGGTCGATTCCCCTGATCACTGAAAATACAATTCGACCTTGGTGAATATTGACCCACCGTGGCGTTATACATTATAGTAACGGTACTGCAGACCGCTGTACTGTTAACTCGCTCTTTTAGGCTATTCGCTTGTTCACGAGTCTTTCCTCTCGTAAACTTCTTAACTGGCTGTTTTTTAGTTTTCTGAGCCCGCATTCTCTAATATCAAACTATTTTTTTACACACAATATCAATCATTACGTTTAACACTTTGATCCAACCATACCGTAGGACAATAAATAAGCTAGTAATAAGAAACTGTATATTCATAATCACCGTGTGATATTTGTTCACAACTATTTCTATGAACACCGAAAATTAACATCACAACTGAGTAAATACAAAGTAAAAACTACAATTAGAAAGTACAACTGCGTGACTACTAATTAAAAAGTTCAACTGAAAAATACAACTTGGAAACTATACAACTACTAACTACTACTACCATGTTTTATACATACCCGCTCAATTTGATTCCCCAGAACAACCCTTCAAGCAGTGTAAATGATTTGAGGGACGTGCGGTCAGATTTCTCTCTCTTCTTCCCGTACTCACGCCATATCATTTTGACCAGCGAGGTCAGTGAAGCGTTCATATTGCGGAATAATGATACATTTTCTTCCGCCGTCCGTCCGTCCGTCCGTCCGTCCATCCACGCATGGGTGTGGAGTAGATGGATGAATATATGTGTTTGTGCGTGCATGATGATGATACCTCTTTTGGTTTTGTCTTTCGCAACTGTCGCGTCATTGTTGACACTCAAAATGGGGGCCTTTGGGAGTAATCAGTGTACTAGTACATGTGGCTGTGGTTGGGTGTGGTGTCTGGTCTGGTGGGTGTGTGTGTGTGTGGTGTCGGGATGGTCAAGGCAAACGTGTTGTTGATGCAATGAGATTGACCAGCTGCGCCCGCAGAATCCAACGTTGGATTGTAGTACGTGTCCAGTATAAATAATACTAGCAGTTATTCGACTAGCGACTACCATTCCCGATCGTTTCTTAATTACCCACGTCCCATGCAAGCATGCATATTGCGTAATAGAGGAAATGCAAAAATATTTCTTTATTTGAGATTGCATGCGTTTAGTTTGTCTTACACTGCGCCGCTGCTGCTTGGAACAAAACTGTAGTAGTGTGAAATTACGGACGCACGAAAGGGGTGATAACTGTTTTGTTGTGAGGACGTTATAGTGTCGCAAAAAAATGTCATTAAATACAGATTACGTAGTTTTTCAAATCAATTTTATATGTGATTACTGGGCTAATAACATTGTAAGATAATCGGACTTGCATCATATCCGACAGCGGTTCATAAAAGTTAATCTAATTCTCTATATTATTCTCTGATGCACCTCATCGTTGTTTGCCGAATATTATTGCTACCAATATTCCACAGACAACGGTTAGCTGCATCATAGGAGCTACTCAAGTTTTGCTTGAAGTATCGCTTTGGCTTTGATGATCTACGGCGAATTTTGACCGTGGACTAGATGTGGCGGTGCATCAAGTTTGCCCTATTGCACAAAGGTCCTCGAAATTTGAGATAGAACTGACCATTCCTAATTAACTTAAAAATGCCTGATGCGCGGAAGTTCCGGCGATACCGCTTATGTATAAAATTGATTGGAGCCCGCTCGTTCAAACGAATGCCTGATTTGCCGATATTGCAAGTTGAAAGCATATACAATATAGTACTCGTATTATAGCCCGTGTATGAAAACAAAAGCGAGCAGACTGCTCGCTCGAAGATACACATTTCAGGACGCGATTTATGAATAATAATGGACAAATAAAAGTAGCAATTCCAGTTTTTACCCCGGCTAGTTCGTACGAGAGTGACGTATATTCACTATATGGTATATAGAAGCGAAGTCCGGTCGGACAGGAGGCGCAAACGTCTGCCAAGGCGGAGTTCCAGACTTGGCCATGCACATGATCATCGCGAAAGGGCGGAGGAGCGGTATCATGGTCATAGGAGGGCGAGTCTTGCATGGCGACGGGTTTCTCGTCTGTCTGTCTGTGTGCCTGTGTGTTCGTCTGTCGGTCGTCTGTCTGTCCGTCTGTCTGCCCATCCGGATGAAAAACTGCCAAAAGTGGCGTCAGTGTGGCGGGACCGCCGGAGGCCCTCCTCTGCGAGATATATGGCCATGGTCGTTGATCAACTTGTCCATCTTTCTCTTTTGCCTTTCCCTTCCGTCCCGTCCTGATGTACTTATGATGAGTAGTTGTTTCATCTTTTGCGACCATCTATCTCCCATCTACCGCGGTACCTACTAGTAGGTAATGTACCTGTCGCCCGGAGGCCTGGTCAGTCTTTCACTTTTGACCAGCGATTATCTACACCACGGTCTGTCTGTCTTGTCTGTCTGACTGCATGTCTGTTTTAGCTCAAAAATTTTACGCTGTCAATTCCACTTTGTCCGGTCTTCCTGGGCACCACTCTCCTTCTTATTCTTCTTCGCCCATCCCCGTCAGTCCGTCCCAGTTCGACGGAGCACGACAATGACGGCGGGTCATGGAGCGTTTCGGCGACGCTCGCTGGACATACGGCACATAGGGCGTATCCTTGTCTGGAGGCAGGCAGACCGGTAGACAGACAGACAGCAGGCATGCAGACGGAAGGCGAGCGAGAACCTGCACCGGTAATTGCGGGGTTGTGGAGCGGTTAATGATTAATGAACTCTCGGCGATGATGAGGAGGATGGACTTGGACTTTGAAGGTACTTGTGCCGTGCCTTGGGCGCTATAGGACACCTAGGGACATTATTATGAGCTTAGATATACAGGCTCCATAGTCTGTGCACATTGACGCGGAAAATTCGGACGGCAAAACAAGCAAAAGCCACGGAAACAGGACGCCCATGGACTCCGTTTTCCTGTCTACTCCCACGTCTACTTGTCTGTCTGTCTGTCTGTATGTCTGTCTGTCTGTCTGTCTGTCTGTCTGTCTGTCTGTCTGTCTGTCTGTTTACCTTTGGACTGGCTGCCTCTTGACTGGCTGTCTGTCGCCTGCCTGCCTGCCTGCCTGCCTGCCTGCCTGCTTGCCTGTTTGTCTGTATGTCTCTCTGCCAGCCTTTCTACAGATCTACCTACCAACCTACTAATTGTCTGGGTGATTGACTGTCAACAAGTCGGCCGGACTAGTAGTGTGTTTGCTTGTTTGTCTGCGTCTCGGTCTTTCTTTCTGTGGATCTGCTATTCTACCTGCCTGTATTCCTGCCTGAATGTTTGCTTGTCTACCTGCAGGGTTGTTTTTGAGTTCGAGTGTCTGCCTGGCTACGATATCAGCTCGATACCTTTCCTAGGCTGTCTCCGTCGGGAGCCGGACGGCACGAATGCGCACAAAGACGAATATACCTGCCCTTCATTAACAATTATCTTTGGCCTTTGTTCGGCAAGCGCACCGACCTTTGAGGGCTGTACCGTCTCATCACACCCCCGCTCCTTCCTCCTACAGGAAGTCAATTTACTCCATAGAGGATTTATCGTGCATGAAGGATGGATCTGCAAAGAAAACCTCGCGTCTATCCTTCTCGTGATCGTTCTGCGCGGGAACCTCTGGTGTTCAACGCATCGACAGGAAAGAGGACAAATCTGGAGATTGACAGCCCCAAAGCTTGAAATAAAATTAAAATAAAAATATGATTCGTCTTCGACTTGACATACTGGAAGGCTATAGGCAATGCTCACGTTTAGATAATTTGAAAAAAGCGGAGCAATTTTTTTCCCAAAATATCAACTGTGAAATTATTTTCCTGATCAACCGCAGTTTACTCCTCCCCTGGGGGTACTGAGGGGCTTACCGTGTACAAATCAACTTGATAATATTCAGCTGACGAGGCTGATTAGCACCTTCGAGACCCATCATTTTCTCGTTACTAACCTCGCGGCCGTCGAAATTAACCTCGTCGTCGACGGAACACTACATAATTACGTGTTCATGTAGACGAATTTACCCCTATACGAGGGCTCCGATTGAGACGTCACTGCACCCACATCTGTCGCGATCGTAATAAACGGGACTTCGCATTAAACTGTTTATAGATTATAGAATATAGATTCTATCTATCGGCTCCAAGCAATCCTCGAGAAAAATTTATGAATTTCCTTCTTTTGTGTCTGTGTCTGTGTCTGTGTCTGTGTCTGTGTCTGTGTCTGTGTCTGTGTCTGTGTCTGTGTCTGTGTCTGTCTACCCGCTAACCATTGCAAACCCCTTGACGCCAGACAGTGAATCAACTGCGTTTTGTCGTTTTAAAACTTCATTTCGCCAATACAAAAGCTTCCAACAATGCACGTAAGAGGAGGCTGTTAGGTTGACGCAACATCGGCAAAGACCCCATCCGGATTACAAGCGCCATCGTTGTGCATCCCGTCAGAGGGGTGTCCCCGTCCGACCGCCGTACAAGCAAGAAAGACATCGCGTCAGGTCACCGCAGGGTGTCGCGTCGCCGTGACAGTTTATCTTTTGACAGACCATTGTCCGGTATTGTTCCTGTGGAACAATGTGGCGCGCAGTCGCAGCCGTCCGCGTTGAACAGAGTCATTTCCCCGTGAGCGCGCGCCTCTCTCACCTGATGGAATTTTCACTACCTTCACTGTCTGTAAAAGAGTAATAGTCGTCAAACTTTACAATTGTCTGGGGACAGTACGAATCTTTGGTCAAACCAATGTCTGGAGGCTAGGCTTGCACTAATGTCGACGGAGATAAAAAGATTACACCACGTCGTAAGGCATTTTGAAATGGATGAAAATGTTGTAATCCTTCTGGAGAGAGTGATGTCCTTAGGAGCGGTCCTTGAGGTAAAGAGGGGCTAATAGCTTCTCCTGGCCCGGCATTATTATCGCCACTACTGTGCTGGCCATCTGGTTCTTCAAATCAATGGGCTTCCTCTTGAATCAGATGGTGTATTGTTCCATAAACACAGCAACAAAGTCAACATCCATCAAGGATTTGACCGTCACGCGACATGGATGTCCTGCTCTGTAATGGGTCTTTAGAGTAAACCTTGCCGCAACTTGTCCAAGCAGCTCTTACATATAGTTCAATTTCAAGTAACATGTATGTACTGTTTAATCCTTGTTTTTAATTTCTGAGAATAATTTTTTTGGGCTTACACGTCGCGAGAGAAGCAAAAAAGACTCTCGAAGCTCCTCCAATCACGTCAAATTAAGAAGAGAAGGTGAAACGAGACGCGCAAAACATCTTCTCCTCTGTTCCGTATTAACAAGAGAAATGCCAAGAGTTCTTTAAGTCGGAGAGAATTTCATTGGCAAAATTGATGTAATTGTTGTGCTTCTTAAAAGGAGCCTGTTGATTTGTACGCCGGAATCGGTATCGATGAACTTGTGCAAATGGAACATTTGGTAGAAACGGGAACAGTGCGTTTGGCCCGTTGGGCGTTTCTTCCAGTTGTTCTTACTTATAATTAAATTTGAAGTATCTTGTTTAATTGTCCAATTCCTGTTTTTAAATTTTGAGAATCATCTTTTTTGTACTTATGCGTCGCAAGAGTGACAAAAAACCTCGCGAAGTTCTCAACAATTAAACAATTTAAAATATCATCTAAAACAGTGACTTGCGTATCTGTCTCATTGACAGGACCAACGTTCTGCCACAGATTTTCGCGGCAATTCTAAAACCGAGCACTGAAAATGCGTAAGCAAAAGCTGATGGCAATACTAGCATAGATATAGTAGGTACCTTTGCTTTGATTGCCTTCCAGATGGGCAGTCAAGTGAAACGCCCAACCAAAAGGTATCCAACCCCGAAAAGCAGCAGCAGCGCAAAGGCAACAAAACGTAACCACGTCGGCGTCTGCACCATATAAGACGTTTTTGCCCGGCAGCCAGCCAGCCCCGCGAGAGGGAGGAGCGCATGCAGTCAGTTCAAACGACAGAGAAAAAAAACATGGCACCCGGTTTTCCTCACTGTACTGGGTATGTAAAAGTTCGAGTAGGTCACCGAGCGAGCGTGTACCGAATCGACTGATCAGTCAAGCGTGGACCTCATGTCTTTCTCTCTTTCTCTTTCTTTTCTTCCTTCGTCACACTCAAAACAATGCCAAGACGCCAAAGGAAAAGGCAAGACAACGAGACCAGCGACCATAACGATCGCGGGCGCCTTTTCTTTCACGTCGCCTTGTCTATCTACAGCAGCGAACCGCGCGAGTAGGTTAAGCCCACACAAGTCTTTGGCACAATATGCGAGGAGAAACCGCGCGAGTGAAGAGAAAAAAAACAAGTCTTCAAATTCGCGTCGTCGCACACGCTTCTGATACGTGAAACAGCCTAAACTCTATCAACAGCAAGTGCACAATGAATATAGAGAATACTTCCACATTTTCTTTTCCGTTTCTCTCCACATAAAAAGAAATGCTGCGTAAATATCCTACTGCTGCTGCTTCTCTACGCGATACAGGGCCTTAGTTATTATTTTGCGATGGCAAAAACGGTGTTGGTGTAAAGAAATACGGCGACTTGTCAATGCCTGTAGAAGTGTCTTTTTTTCTCGTCGTACCGTGGGAATATAGTTTGTGAGACAAAAACAAAACAACGATTCAGACGCAGCGCGCGCAGCCAAGACAAACGTGAAAAATGCACAATAATAATAATAACGCGCCGCGACTCTCTCGATGTGCAGTTAAAATTCGTGTGTATATTTCAGGCAAAAATTGCGCCAAAAAAACGTGAGGGAGAGAGAAAAAAAGAGGGAAAAGGTCAAGAGAGAGAGAGCGAGCGAATTTGGATTGTTTTAGGCAGAGATCAAAATAATTCAAAAACAATAGGTGTGATCATATCATAATGTTCACACACGCAGTTGAGGGAGGAACGCGGGGGCCGGGTTACAAAAAAAAGAACAACCAACGAACAAAAATTGTCCTGCCGCTTTTGCACGCACTAAGCATTCCAATGTTTGCCTTGATTGTTGATATTTTCTGAGGTGTAAAAATTGGCGTAAGGATTGGCAGGGATGGTGTGATGGTAGCCCTGATGATGGTGCGGATGGTGATGGATGGGATGACCGCCGCCGCCGCCGACGCCGACACCGCCAGTGACCGCGCCGGGACCGGGGAGGAAATGAGAGTAGCCGACATTGTTAATGCTGAAGGGAGACGGCTTCGTGTCCGTCGTCATGGCGTCCCAGTTGGTCATGGGCGGGGTGTAGGCGTTGAGGTTGTTCCCGGTGGGACTGCAGCCTTGCTGTTGTTGTGGAATGTGACCGTCTGATTGAAGCTGATGCATCATGCCGTGTTGTTGCTGTTGCTGCTGTTGCTGCAGCTGAGGGGAACAGTTTGAGGCTACCTGAATGCTATTCCCGTTGGGGGTATGGGCCAGGGGACTGTGGGGACCGTCACCGCTCTCGGAGGGTTGAGGGCTACCGCAGGCCGAACCGCCGTCCGAGTCGGGTGTGCCGTCGTGCTCGAAGCTGTGACCTTTATCGTCGTCTTTACCGTTGCCGTTGCCGCCGTTGCCGTTGCGAGTGCCGCCGTTGGGATTCTTGCTGATTTTCTTGTATTTGGACCGCCGGTTCTGAAACCATATTTTCACCTGCGAACAAATAGAACGAATATCACTCAATGATAAAACGAAGCTGATTCGATCGTTTTCTTCGATTTGTTCTCTTCTGGAATCTTTAATTGATACGAGCTCCGAAGTGTTTACGAGCTTGAGTTTGATGATTGGTCCACAAAACGTTTCTTATGCTCCCTAGGATTTTTACGAATTAATGAATTAACATGGACTGGGAAATAAGTTCGCGTTTGTGCTCGAATATTGGTCAACAAAGTGTTGATGATTCAACCGTATGTTGCTTCAATCTGTAAACAGGTTGTTCTATTTTGTTCGAATTCTTTTTGGTCGGGATCGGTCATAATTACTGTATCATTTGTCAAGGTATTTTCTAGAATAAATTACCATTAGTCAAATTAATAAAAATATCTATGTTTTATTAAAAAACTTAAATACTGCCAACAGTCTCTTTACTTCAACGCAGATACATGTCGACCTTTGACGTTGTGTTCCCTTTTTCCGCATTCGAAAAAGTTTGCGAATAAATTATAATTTAACTGAGTAATCAACGCTACTGTTCGGTCAGTTTACTCTATCTCTTGGGTTTCATTCAATTGCAGTGTGTTGTTTAATTAGTGCGATGTTCAGGGTAATTCAATAGTAAATAATTACACTGCTCCAGGAGACACGCGAACACCTGTATTGTTCACTACTGCAGAACAATGTATACACCGTTAAAGTAGTTGAGTGTGTGCACTTGACTCAACGGCTCGAATTACATCTACTTATATGCGAAATTGCAATCATTATTACGGGTGAAATTGCCGGTTGTTTAGCCGTTTAAAAGTCCCCATCTATGTCCATAGAGTATCTATACATGGGTGTGCTGTTTTTTATATTTACTGTTTTTTCCCTCCCTTGGTATATATAATGACCGCCAGGAGACGGAGCATGGTACTCTAGCCGTGCCGCAGTCGCCTGCCGCCGCGCCGTCGCCGTCAATTACGGAACGATAAAATATTGATGACCGGCTTAGCGAGCTCAGAGGAGGAGGACTACTGCTGACGACTCTCCGCTGAGTTGAAGCTGAAACACGGTTATGAGGGACGTTATCACGGCAGATCTCGGGGAAATGATGCAGTATTAGCAGGATTTACGGCTGTTGTAAACCCATCAAATCCCTATGCCACGGACGGAACGCGGACAGACGCAGACATGCGGCGGTATTTCAATAAAATATTATCGTCTCCTCGTTAAAACCATCGGTGAAAAAGTGTTCCCCAACTGACCAGCATTCATTTTGGACTAAATAACGAAAGTGGTGCTTTTTTCCCGAGCGATCAGACGAAAAGAAATACGTTTCCATAATAATATAAAAAATATTTAAGACTCAAGATTGTTCATGTCTTTTTTACCTTTATAAAGATTTTATATTACTAACCACATATTTTAGTTTGAAATAAAATAAAATTTACTTCCTTCGAAACTACAAAAATTAGTGTTTATTAAAATAATCCATTAAGTTTACATTAATTGCATTCGACCTAAAATTTATTTATGCTGCTAGGCTAGTTATGTTTATAAAAATATTTTATTTGAGTAATCTTTTTAGCCATGCTCCTGTCTTTTAATTTCTAAATGTCCGCTAACGTTCAGTTTTTGTAAGCGACGAACTCGCCTTTAGTTGCCCTCTTGTACTACATTTCGGTAGCGTGAGATAATTCTGTCACGTCGCGCGCCTCATAATAATAATTCAATAATTCAATAGCACATGCATATCTGCACACAAATGGGCTTATTAATTAGCGTAAACAATATCCTAACTCAAAACTAACGAGTCTCCCGGGAGCCCATTTATACTAGACCGCAAACACCAAACTACCGCACGATAATCCCCCCGACGACATAATCGACTGCATGACAAAATAAATACCCGCCTAAGGAAAACCGCCAGTAAAATCAAACATCGTTATTAGACAGCAAAAGCCTCAGATGCGATTAAACTCTTTTGTTTAACCTTAATATGTAAAAGCTCCCCCCCCCTTGATAAATCTCTCACACATTTATCTAATTTTCGGTACTTAAAAACAGATTTTCACCCCTCTCTCACGTCGTAGGATAAATCGATCAACATACACTTTTCACTTTTGAAGGACGGACCAACGAACGGAAGGGTCATACGTTGAGTGGTGCTGCCGTGTTCGTGCGCGGCCGGATGTCGGTGCAATTTGCTCTTGAAAATGTAGCATGCTCCCGCTCTCTTTTGCCCATTTTTGTAGAGTGAAACAATCTCACTCGTCACCCGCAGTGTTGGCAAGCGCGCACGCCGGAGACTCGCACGCAATGGTCTTTCTCTCTCTCAACTCGACATACTTATATTCTACTCTGAAGGGAGAGGCTCTTCATAAATATCAGTGACAGGGAATAATATATCCTCTTGAGAAAACAAAGCGCGGGTGTGCTTGGGTGCTTGCATGTGGGGCTGTAAAATATGGAGTAAGATTGAGGAAATTAAGAAGAAATATTGAAGGAGATTTAATCAATTTTGAGAACTGTAATAAAATTTAGAAAATTTAAAACTTTAAGAAAGTGCAATTTTTTTCAAGAAATTGTTAGGAACGTTAATGGAGATTTATCGATGACCTTTATGGGCAATCGTGTCTCTGTTTGCTGCGAGATCCTGAGGAGAAGGAAGAGAAGCGGGAGGTGGAGCATGAGGCTCATCTTTTTGCGTGTAATCAGAAAGACACGGCCGACTATGAAAAAAGGTCACTAGATGCTTAGCGGGATTGCTGGCTATACCTCATTTTTTATGTATAAAATACACATTGCATGGAGTCGGGTCTTAGCAATGTTTGATTTTGTTGCCAATAACATTTTTTTTATTTATGAAAACAAATATAGTTTTACTCCTTTTCGTCATAATTGAATAACTTCCCACCGGTACTTCATTTTTTCCA
>LRSR01010461.1:0-23433 GCA_001579985.1 Hypsibius dujardini | reverse complement strand
GTGACGAAGAGGTTGAGGTAAGCTTTTATTTTTGGTGGATAAAACATCCGATAGACGTAAAGTGGTGTTAAATGAGCTTGCGAGTTTTTTTGTGTGACTTATTGTTATGTAAGAAATGAGTCATCGTGTGTTTTGCTTTTTATCCTGTCGTTGATTGATGAATTGCTTAGTTCGACATTGTGTCATTCGAACTAACGATTGATTGATGAATCAGTTCGTTTGTTTTAACAGTTTTTTTTGTTTTTGTTAGCTGCTTGAATTATAATTTCGAAACATGAATGAAGTGAGTGCATTTTTCTGAATGTTGGCGAACTTATTTGGCAAGACCTCACTTCAGCATGTGAACTAGTAATTAGTAATTTGGCAGTCTGTCAGTTTGATTATTGTGGTTGATTGGCTTATTAGCTTGCCTGAAATTGTGTTCCTTATCTTTTCTTCTTAAGAAGTGTTTCGTTTGAAGGTTTTTCTTTCCTGGTAGGTAGTGCCGTATTTGGATTGATGTTTGTGTTCTTTCAGAAAACAAAAGGAGTGTCGGCTTTGATTGAAATTGAAAATCCCAACCGGGTCGCCGTGAAGAACAAGAAGATTTCCGAGCTAACTATCGATACGTCAACCGCTGGGACTCAACTAAGTCGACGAGAACGGTATGTTTCCCCACTCTTTTCAAGGTGTTTGATCTAGTAAGGTTGATAGTTACTGAGAGATTAATGATTTTCCCAGTGGGAAGTATCCTTTATGCTTAACTTTCTTGTGATTTATGAACACCTTCCGTGTGATTATGGTAATCTTTTTTCTCCATAAACAGCGAGGAGATTGAGAAGGAAAGCGCGAAGAAGCTGCACGAGCAGTTGCGGGCAGAGGGCAAAACCGAACAGGCCCGCGCTGATTTAGCCCGGCTCGCCATCATCCGGGAGGAACGCGAACAAGCTGCAAAGAAACGCGCTGCTGAGCAGACAGGTTGGTTTGTAGTGCCCACTGACAGGCATTTGTCGGATCTGCTTAACCATTCTTGAACTTGTTGCAGCGTTGATTGCTTGATTGACCGGCGGGGCTGTTTGTCGATTGACCTGCCGGTCTGTCTGTTTGTCTGTTCACGTATTCGGCTCTTTCCGTTCGTACGTCTGTCTGTCTGCGAGCATGTCTTCCTGTTCGACTGCCTGACTATCTGTCTGTCTGCCTGTCTGTCTGTCTGTATGTTGTTAGTGAGACTGTCTGTCTGAAAAGTCTTCTCCTTTGTTCCATTGCCTGCCTGTTGGCCGGATTACATGTTTATGTAATGTCTGTCGGAGCAGTTTACTTACCAGCTTGTTCGTCTATCTCTATGGCTGCCAGCCTGTCAGCCTGTAGCTAGACTGCAATTGCATTCGACAACACGAAGTTTGCGTGTTAAAGATACCTTTGTTATTATTTCTCAACAATTCGGTCGTTGTCTGACATCAGCGATTAAGGTAAACCTTACTAATGCCTGTTTTTCGTCCCTTCTCATCTTTGCAGTTAAGGATGCAGCGCGTGCGAGCAAAGCCGAAGCCACACCGAGCTTGAAGAAGGACACCCCCGCCGGCTCGGGCAAGAAATGATGATGCGAATCGTAGCACCTTGAGACTCTTGCAGCAAAGAGATTCCCGTTCGTCCTCTGATCGTCGTTCGTCTTTGTCAATCGATTTTTGTCCTCTTTCGTTTCACGTACGCCTTTCGTCGTCGCCCATCATCGTCATGCTGATGCGCGCATGCGCGAACAGACGCCCAGGGTTTTTATGCGCGTTTTCTTATTGTTCCCCATCCCTCATTTGATATCAGATACGGTAATCATCATCGCCTCTAAAAATAGGCCGGCACCCCTTTTTTCCCCCTAGAGAGTGATTTGTGGCACCACCATCCAAAATTGGTGTCTGTTATATGCCTGATTTTTTACCTGCCCACCATCCAGGAGGGACAGAAACATTTTATGCCCGTGCCCCGCTCATTCTTCCCACCTTTCCGTTTCTGTTCCATTTTTGATGGTAGAGTAAATTAAACATGGATTGTGAGGGGCTACGTCGATGTAAAATTGGTTTGTCAAAATTAGACGCGATGCTTATATCCGGGTAGAGGAGTTATTGAGTCGTGCAATAGTGAACAAGGATGAACTGTCCCTTCAACCGAAGGATGACCTAATTGGTTGGCTGTGTGCTTTCTGGTAGGGCGAATACATGTGGGAATTCTAACATGGGATAATTAAATGAATGGTAGGAAGCGGGTGTTTGTATAGCAATGGTCTTCTCACACATCAGTGGGCAGCCATGTTTATTCAGACACGCGATACGGGTATATATACGACTCCTAAATCTCGAGTAAAAATGTTAACGGCACGGTTCGAAAAACAGGTAAATAGTTTTCTGACACGATGATTAACTATGCGTTCAATTACAGAATTCTGTACACTGACAAAGAAATTACTACACTTGTGGGTCACGGATTGAGATAGATTCTACTAGTTTTTTTCTGAATACGTAAATTTTATTTATTTTTAATTTTATTCGTGATGAACTTTTGTGTGTCGGAGGGGGGAGGGGCATACTGGCTACCGGGTATACGTGCAGTATCGAACATGCACATATACTAGTAAATTCTCGGCACGTTATAATTTAATAAATCCTCGCAATTTAACAGTACAGTAGCTTTATCCAGCCAAAGTTGAGACAGATTTCTTTGGTACATTTTTTACCAGGTTCCCACTTTTCTGATTTTTCCACACCATTTTTTTATGGAAACCCGTGATTCCCTTTACCAAGTTATGTAACCAGTATCCAAGATTCGAAACTAAAATGAAAACTAAACGAATTAGTATCGACTAGGGCGTGAGAATCTCAATATTCAAACTACTGAATAAATATACAGCCTGATGGCTTTAAAAAGTTTCTGATTTTTGTTTCTTTGATGTGCCCCTTTGAAATCGTTCTAGTTTCGTTCGGCCCTTAATTTCCTTTTGAAATTTCTGGGAAAGTGCAAATTTTGTTAACCGGACAGTGGACAGTCGTCGGTGAACAAAATCTCGGGATGACGGTATCATTGGAGCTTGCACCAAAACAACAAAAATGAGTATTTTTTCATTCTGACTTGAATGGGATACTCAGTTTGTGCTCCAGAATTTGATATGTTTGAGCGAATGAAAAATAATTTCAACAAACACTTCTTTTTTCGTCATCCATACAAATGATGACTCTCAGCATCGCCATTTGTTTGGGATTTTTTCTTCGATTTCAAAAAATGTTTTCATGGTGTCTGCAGGCATGAAAGCTTTATTGAACAGTTTCATATTGAACATCGGCTCTCGGACTCCATAAAACGTCACTTTGAGGTCTGAGTTAGTCGTTATGAGCACCCCGACCAGCTTGGATGAGAATGGTTTGAAAACCCCTGATGGAAAAATGTGCAGTTAGGTGACGGGGTTCCTTGTCGGGTTTTTGTTTAAATTTTTGCAATCTTTTAACTCAAATGCATTCACGGGATGTTTAGGTTCTGATTAGGCAAGAGAAGTTGACCGTGGCTGCAACAGGTTGCAAGAAAAGTGTTCTTTGGTATCCCCGAATTCAAAATGGCTGCCTGATTCAGAACGAGAAAAATAAAACTGTCTCAACTTGGCTAGATAAAGCTACTGTACTACTACTTTTTCCCTGTAGCTCTTTCAAAATGGTCGGAACATAAGGACAGAACGAGGTAAAAGTCCCCATGCTGCGCAAGTTTTGATATGGCGTAATCCCCACAGGACGTACAGGCGTCCCCACATTGTTCTCCGGTCACGTGCTTTTTACTACATAAAAATAAGTCAAACTCCGCCCCCAAATGCACACTTCGGGTCAAGCAAACCACACCCACTAGCCAATCAAAAACGTCCGACACCATAAATAATCAAACATAAAAAAACTTCCGATGGGATTTGCTTTCCTCGAGTTATAATCAATAATTTAAAAGCAAGAAAAAAGTCTTGTCCAGAAGGCAGTGAACTTTCAGACAGCGGTAGAAACAGCTGTTCGGTGAAGTTGAGACAAGTCCCACAGGCTCATATAACATTATTGTACGTGCGACTTGACCGGGACTTTTCCCATATAAACCGTGATCATTATCTTTTGCACGATTTGGTTTGCCATGGGCGATATAAATTTAGCCTGTCTAGCCAGTGTTTCTTTTATTGACCCAACCGGCCTGCCACAAAAAACGGCGCATGCGCGCACCTGATTTTTGTGCAATCGGAGAACAATGTGGGGACGACTGTACAGGACAAACAGGAAAAAATTGTGACGTTTATCAATCAAAATAGCCATAAGGTTTATTTTTCGTTTTTCGTTTTTAAAAAATGAATTTCAATTTAGTAACAAAATTATTGTGGAATATGTGTGTTCAATTTATGATCGATTTATTAAACGGCAATTATCGACAAACAATGATGGCATAATGTGCGAATGCGCCATTTCCAAACTTGCGCAGCATATTAGCGCTTTTACCTTGTACACCTTTCAGTCATGTTTTTTGATTACGGCGACGATATCTCAGGCCACCGTAGTTGAACTTAATTCGGACGTCCTGGGTTGTATTCGGTATATGCATGGTGTTCCCCAGATTTAACCTCGACATTATTCGCACATACTGCGATCATTATGACATGGCGTTTTACTACCTAGTATATTATAATATATATGATTCATTTTGGTATGAAGAAAAGCCGGTGTAGGTAATGCAGTAATGTCAACGCAACACAGATTTCACAACGACTTCAAAATGGACATGCAACGGACATGCAACGAACACACAAGCAAGGACACAAGGTTTGAACATTCTGGAATCAAGTTTCGAATTGGATATACTCTCTGCTGGGTGCCACCGCGGTTGTTGCACTAAAGGTCACGCCAGTCAGACGTGCGATCCCAATTGTCTTCCTTGCATTACCAACGGCTGTAGTAAGCTTCCGGCTGATTGCGAGGGCGTCGAAGTACCGGAACCGTCACCACGTCCGACAATTTGGGCCGACCGCTGATTGAATACACCGGGTCCTAGAAATATCGATAGGCACGAATTATAACATATAATAATATACGCATCATGTGTTTATTAATTGCGTAAAAGCGCTTTAAAATTTAGGGCTACGCAACCCAATTATAATAATGCAATTTGTAGTAATGTGATTTGTAGTAAATACCAAATCAATACGCATTGATGGAGTGCATATATATCATGGCATATGCTGCGGATTTCAATTTTGTAGGTATGTAAACTGTTGTCTTACTTAATCACCACATAAGAAGTATTTAAAATAAAATAATCTAAAGGTATATCAAACCCCTTATGTATATGTTGAATTTAGTTTCAGTTGAATGCAGTTAATTTATGCAAAGATGTCTCTAACGTATTCTGTATTAATATTGGTGAAATATTTTATTTAAGCAGGAAATATATATTGTAACAGCCTGGTACAAATAAAACAGAGGTTCTGATAAGTGTAGCTTACGAAATCCGCGCCGGGTAAATTGAACGTCGAGTCAGCACCGCCGTGGGAGTAGAGGTCCTGGTCGTAGTCCTGCAACGTCGGCGGACTGGGACTGCGTTTAGTGGGGAGGTAGCGCGAGCACGATCCCAGAATCACGCAGAAGGCCATGATGACCATCGCCACGGAGAACACTATTCTCGAACTCATCTTAATGCTACACGTAGAGATCTGTGTGACTGATTGACAATAAGGAGACCAAAGATCAATGGTCTAAGAGATTGGTGAGATGTAAAAACGAGAGACCAATGATAAATGAAGTGACGGTCTTTAGCAAAGGCCAAGAGGAGTATTTACGTGGGATTCTGTTGCCTCACTTTTTTCCCAAGGTACTACTATACTAGCGCTTATACACGGCATGGATGAGATTCACGATGCATACATAAACACCGGCGCATTATAGGAGCTTCCGGAGTAGAATAAGGGATAGCACCTTTACAGCTGCAAGTACCAATAAAGAACACCACACGAACGACCGGGATCTTCTTTTACGTCCGAAAGATGCGATGAGCGCGTCTGTAAAGAGGTCAATGCGTCCAATCCCCGAAGGTAGGACTATACTCAGGTATCTATGCGTATGCTAGTAGGTAGGATAGATCTTCACGCCAATGGAATTACGATATATGCTCATACCCTAGAAGTTCGCACGCTAGACCCGGGTTTACCCTGCATTGATGACTCATATGGATGATGAAATACTGTAAACACGCGAATTAATATCATCCTACTAATCTTCGTTTTGTGTGAGCCGTTTACGATGGGATGGTGCTGACGATGTGCGAGCGATGTCGTGATAATAGTTGGCACCTGAAGTTTTGTGCCAACAAAGGGATTCTACCTTATTATTAACTGTAAGATGATCATTTTTCCCGCTTTGCTAACTAAATTTTTTAGCTTAGTGTTCCTCAGAAACTGAAAGTATCTTTCGGGTAAGAAAACTAAAACTGGAGAATTAGGCACTGAACGTTGTCACTTACCTGGAACGTTTTTCATGGGGGCGGGGGGGGGGAAGCAATATGCCTTCGCTTAATTTTAATTTTATAAATTTATTTTTTATTTAAATTACTACAATATTAGTGTTGATTTGTAAAATTTATTTCATCGGTGATTAAATCTAAACTTTCTATCGGCGAGATTTCAAATTTCGGAAAAGATTGGAAGACTCTATTTTCCACTGTAAAAATGCCGATTTATCGACATGCAGTAAACATGATTATTTTGAATTTTTGACACTGACCCATTTAGGATTTAATTTGAAATTGATTGACATCAGCCAAATATGTTTCTGGCATCAGGGGGGCGGAGCTATATGCCAACTCTCGATGGCTTCGCTGGAATTTTTTACCCTTTTTAAAAACTCCCCGTAGCCCGCCCCCTTACATCCAAACAATATTGAGTTTTTACCAGTCGATTTCAAATTAAATTTGAAATAGTACAATGTAAAAAACCATTTCATGAATTTCGATAAGTCGTCATTTTGACAGTGAAAATCAACGAAAATGGAATCCTCTAGTGGTTTCCCAACTTTGAAATTCCGCCAAAACAAGTTTAGACATAGTCTCTGATTAAATACATTTGTAACTCATCACTAATATTTTACTAATTTAACAAAAAGAAATGGGGACTTTCTGCGTTTTCCCTATTGAAATGTCCCAACTCCCAAGTCAGGTTAATCTCTTATTTTTAGTTTCGCTTTGTTGTCCGGAATAATTTTGCACCACGAAAAAGGGAGTGGACTCTATAGTAGCAAATAGTTGGGGAAACTCCCTTAAAGTCTATATTTATATCCACAGCGGGACATAATGTAGTTTTCGGATAACTTCGAGATATAACGTGACAATTTGATTAACTCAACGTGCCCCCATGTGCGTGCGCGGAGTGCAATAGCGGCTTACCGGGGCGCGAGAGACCTTAATTAGAGTTCCCCAGAGATTGAGGCGGATCGCAGCACCGCTGGTGGTCATTCGGGTTCCCGTTCATTCAATGAAAACGGCGAGTGCTAATCGTTTCACACGCAGTTCGGATGCCGGGTTTATTCTGTGATGAGACCTCGAGGACCTCGACACATGCAATGATCGTTGTGGCAATTATACTATTATAGCTCGGTAACTTCAAGCAGTAAAATGGCCCTTAATTGGGGTGTTATGATTGGTCACAGTCACACCATGCCATGTCATAAACAGAGGATACGACATCTATGGCGTTATTAAGTTCCTTTTGTTTTTGTTACATTACGCACCTACAGTAAGTAATCGTCATGGACCTCAAGCATCTGAATCTCAAAGACCCTGCCCTACTCAAAAAGCGGGGTAGGGCCAGAAAATGTCTGATCTGATGCAAAACATTAGGAAAGGCAAGAATTCATACTAATAATAAATAAAAGGCAAATAAGGTAAGCGGCAAAGGCAAACATTAAATAAAAGGCATGGCAAACGGCAAAAAAAGCAAAGGCCAAGGCAATAAAGAGATAACCAAAGATAAATAAAGGCAAAAATTTATAATAATTAAAATCAAAATTAGTTTTTAAATTAACGAAAAACATGTTACTAAGGATTTGTAGTTTAGTTTATACTAGTTAAACCAAAGTTAGTTTTTTAAACTAGCTAAAAATATATTACTAAGGAGTTTTAGTTTAGTTTAAAAAATATGACTTTAATTCAGTTTTAACGAAGTAAGTTGACTAATTGTTTTTTGTTCCTTTAAATTTTAAGTATGAGTAACTACTACTGTCAGTTTAGTTTTTTCAGAAAATAAAAAATACAACATAACTGAAGAATTAGTTTCCACCGGTAAAGGTTTTAAAAGTTTAGTTTTCCGTTTACTTCAGCTTAGTTCCTAAATTGCAGCATGCTGAATGTACTATGTACTGTTTGATCAACGCAGTGACAGGCACTGGCTGGGTCTTCCAGTCAAGGTAAGGGAGGCATTACGGCCCGGTTCTCCTCCCTGTATTTATTTCATTGGTAAAAAGATCAGTATCAAGTCTGAAGTTTTCTCAAAAATTTCAGAAAAATTCAACGCATGTTGGCCAGTCGCACGCAACTTCACTGTCCGTGCATGCTGGCACATCGATCTAGGTCCATCTAGATAAAGTGGACCGACCGGAAGAGACCTAGACTTGTCCACGCGCGCGCCATGGGAAAAAGACAGTTTCCGGCAATAAAGTGTCTGTCGAATTTTTTCCTACGTCCTAGACGAGCTTTTCAGTACTGGGGTTCTTCGACATTTCTGTAATTTCAGTTTCTTTTTCTGTCCACTCTCGCAGTCAAGCAGTTCAGCCATGGAGTTCGCGGCGTCCATCTTCGTTCTCTGCTTCGGTAACGTTGACTCTCACATTGTGTGGCGAAAACTAAAATTAGTGAACTAATTAGTTTTTTAGTCATCTAAAAATACTTACTACGGTTTTCTAATTTAGTTTTTCAGTTTTTCAGCCCAAAAGTCTCAATTGCTTTACTGCTTTGTGTAAAATGAGATTTCTGTTCGCGGGATTTTTAAATAAATGTTTACATTTGCAACCTTAAAACTCCCGGCACATACACATATATGCCATGGGAAATGGGTAATTTATCAGTTGTAATATGGCGTTGGTTTTCCAGGTCTCTCGGCCGTCACAGCAGCCGGTTTGCCGTTTGTCGGACACTATGTGTCGACGGGTCAGCGCTTTAACACTGCTGCGTTTGCCGCGGCCACCGGTAAGTTCTTCGCCCAAACGAAGGTCCATGCCGTCTGAACGAACGCGCCGGCTCATTATAGTTAGGTCCACGTTAACTAGTGAAGTTTTGTGCAGCATGAGTTGTTCAAAGTTTTTATATATTATTTAGCGGTGAAAGCAGAACTGGTTAAAAACATCCGCTTAAAGAAAAACAAGCTTTACTTGTATAACATAATTTCTATGTCATTTAGAAGCAGTCAAATGGAAATACATTACCGGAACTGTTTTGAATGTCACTGGGTAGAATAAAATTGTGGCTCGTTATTTTGTGAATCACATTTCCGGTTTCAGGCATCAATCTCTGCTAACTTCAAACAATTCAAATGTGTAGGAAAAAGTTATGTTTAATATTATTGTACATGCATATGTTCCTTCAGGCATCAAAGAACAAGATACAGCTCTCAAGTAAATTCGAATCTATCAGTTTCATGAGTCATTACTCATGATGACTGCGGATTTTCTTTTTCTTTTTCTTTACATGCGGTGGATTAACTGGAGTTGTGTCTATATTCATTTTGTCAGATATATATGTATACATACATATACTGGTACATGGTTAAATTGTAAGCAAATCATAAGACAAGTGGTAACGTTTGCAGCGGATATTAATGTTCCGGCACTTGATTGGCCGATCGTCGCTAAATTGTCTAAAATGAATTCAGGTTTCGATGATCCACCCGTGGAAAACCGGCTGCACAACGAATTCCTGGACCAAGGGAACGGCGAGTACCTCTACAAATTTCGCGTCGAAAATGCCGCCTATAAGCAGGAGCTGCCGTTCAAACTGGGCGAGACACGCAAGTCCACCTACAACGGAACTGAATTTTCGGTACGAGTAGGGTGTCAACAAGTGCCACACTGAATTGTTAAATGTCAGCATGAGGGTACGCGGAGTTAGGGCAATTTTTAGCCGCCCTTTATTTGGCCTAATTATAGTCAATTATAATCCCAACATATGAACCCAGGGGGTCTTCGCCTATAGGTATTATATATATATATATATATAGTAGTAAGCTTTAATTAAAACCCTCCGAACCCAGATGTTACTTGGAATCGATGAATGTCCGATAATTTGCACTCCAAGATCAAGGGGCAGAGCGATAGGTCGAGTCTTCTAACGTTAGGCTAAACAATTCCAGCAGAACGCAAAAAAATACACAAGCTCCCCCCCCCCTGGTATGCGTACAATAAATATTCCACAGATTTTGAACAATTCTTAATTCTTTTGAGTTATAAGGTTTAAGTTTTAAGTTATAAGTTATAAGTTATATGTTCTTTCAAGTCGATTCAATTCTTTTCAATTCTAAGTTGTCGGTTCTTTCCAGCACATCCTTACGCCACATGCAGAGCTATAGCTAATTAGGTTTGATCGCTGGACAGCTAACTAATATCTAACTAATAACTAATATCTAACTATAACTAGTGATCAGAAGAATGGGTAGAGTTCCAACTCCTTATGCCGTACTGCCACGAGATTGTTTGCCCTACTTAGTGTGGGTACTCCTGCCCGATCTACAGCTTCCTCATTCCGAGCATGTATTCGAATAGTGCAATATTAACCTTCTCTTTACTTCTTCTTCGCATGTAGTATAAATTCACCGTCGATGGCGAGCTGCTCAAATTTGAGTCGAAGATCCTTCCCGACGGACGCGAAGTCACCCACACTTACTATCCCAATGCCGACGGGTTCGTTAAGGTACGCACGTGCATAATTACAATTGTGTTAAATGCCACACAGTGTGATAGCGGCACTTTGGGGATTATTCATGTGTGAGCGATGGCAAACCGCATCTGGCCTTCCTTACAGCAATTCCAACTGAAGGACGTCATCGCCAAGGTGTGGTTCAAAAAGGACTCTGCATAGATGGGATCAACAGACGATTGATGATCCGACAGCAGACTACCTTTTTTAGCTTCCTTCGAAGTATGAGTATAACTAAAGAAATTGGATGTACTGAGAATAAGAGAAGTTATTACAGCTCAAGAGGTCAGGGATATTTGTCCGTTCGTATTGGCTACGAGTTTTAATATAAACTGCAACACCAGCTGGCTAAGTAAAGAAATCTATAAATGATACAGATCTTATAGTGAAATATGAGTGTATAGAGCATAGCTATCGTTGTGCGAGAAGGTTACACACAGGCAAACAACAACCATTTGGATAAGCCAAAGATAGAAAAGTAATTGTGCTGAATATACAACTGCATCATCAAAACAACCGATTGCGGTTCTGACTATTTTCATCTGATATCCTCGAAGAGCCCATGTGCTCGTGTAGAATATTTAAGATCCGCCTCTTACTCACTTCAATTCCCGTCCAAAAACGAATTCCTCGTTGTACATACGTTGTAGAGTGCTCGGGATCTGCATGACCCGGCGATGTCGGGAGCGTTCTGGAAAATAATATCCGTTGCACATGCTTCCTTTTTTTATACTGAGTGAAAGTTTGGTTAAGCTGTTGAACAAAACAAATACAGTGAAGCGATGAATCAGATTGATGGGATTTCTTTGCGATCGAAAATTTGTGTAACTTCTTAATTATTTAATCCTAATCCACACGCTCGAATTTACAGATTTATTTTTCAAGCAACAGTCCACAATAATTAGTGGCTTCGGTGTCTAGCCAGTTGGTGTGCCACACATGGCTAAGCCCAACGCAATTGGGCAACCATGTACCACACATTATTGTAGCATATCGCATGGGGGTGAAGGTAGACACGCCGGTCGTCGTACCACTTTGGGCTTCCGGTAGTTCTCGGGCCTTTCGACTTCGACTCCCGGATCGATGACATTTCCAAATTTACTGATTCATTTCACACCAGAGGGAGGGAGGGGGAGGGAAATGGTACTACAATTTTTCCCCAGCACGAGGCAATCAAAAGACCGGTGGTCAGTAACAGAGGACTCATATAGCCTGAAGGGTACTACTTCATAGACAAAGGGGAGCTGTTGTCAGTTTTAGTCTCACGGCTTCAGCAACGATCAGTACATTGGTCATCATCACCCTACGTTAGATCGCTGTATGTCGGCTGTCCGGCATATACGGACGAACTACGACGGGAACTTTTCCGAGTCATGCGGTACTTACTCATCGAAAGACCCACACAGCAGCGCGAAAACTGCGGCGTCCCGCAGAGCCGATCGCAGGACTGGGAGCAGAGCGAGCCGCACGACGTTACTCGGGACGCCGATGTGGCAGCCGGACTTCGTGAGGACGAGGCTGTCATAGCGAGGGACATCTGGATGAACTGCATTACGACGAGGCACACCACAGCCGTCAGAACTATTCCTGTTTAATGGCAAAGGCACGCATCGGATGTCGGGATAGATATTATTTGGTATTGGAAATTGAGCATAATGAATTGCAAAACTTACCCGAAATATTGTTACTGCGGTAATTTTTTGCCATGATTTGCAGGGCCTGTTACTCTTTAACTCTTTTCTTTTGTAAAAAGCAAAAAATAAAATGAAACACGCTTTATTATCTCGTCAGTGAGCTTCCCGGTATGTGCGTATTCCTATATCGACAACAAAAGCCAAAACTAAATATTCAACCAGGCCCAAAACCATATGCATGTTAGCTACCTAGCCTAGCTTGTAGACTTTATATACTCGTAAATATAATGAATTTGGAACAGCCTACTGGGAGGCTCTAAGGCCACTCGCGGAGAAAGGTTAAACGACCTGTGCATATGTATATACATTTTGGGCGAACCTTTCACTTTGAAAAACACAATTATGAAGGAGGTATTCAGATTCTGAAGGGAGGTTTCCTCTGCAAAGGTGAAATCTAGGTTGACTGCAACGACATTCGTCTGCTGCTGGCCAGTTGATTTCAGGGGTGCGGACTCTGTCATTGGGCCAAACTAACGTAATTATTGTGGGATCCAGAGTGGCTATTATGCATTCATGATGCCCGATGACCTCTGATGGGTGGGGTACCTAGAAAGTTGTTAGGTGCAGTTATCTTAGCAAAAGTCATAACAGTCATGTCACCCGTATCCGAGGGTGGATTGAAGCTTAAACTGGAGTCCACAATGCGGTGAGCAGCTCTGTTTTAGCAATCTATATTTTCACTCAAAAATCTCCTGATATTTTAACTCTATTTGTTTCAGATCAATAAAAAACAGTTCATATTGCTGATATAAACGTTAGGAGGGCATTATCCCGAAGCTGCCTAAAAAGGAACAACCCCCCCCCTTGCACGTAGACGAGGGGGGGGGGGGCAAAAATGGGATGCTAGGCATTTAGGAATAGCATCGCCTGCGCCCTATCGAGTTTTGCCGTACTAAAAAAACCTTTTTAAGTTGTAAACTTTTTTTATAATATTCAAATCTTGTGGAAAATTTGCCCTGCAGGAATGTTTGCTCAAGTTTGGCTAGCTTGCTGCTGGGACACTTTTTGTTGCTCATCTTTGCAGTGGAACCTCGTCGCGCCACTGATTCTTCTGAAAGAGAACAATATTCCACCAAGCAATTCAAGTACTGACTTTTTTGAGAGAGTGAGGAGGGATACCTTGAATCCAGTCGCATTCCTTGAAGCTCGATGCGCCCATGCGGCTGTCAGGCATCATTGCATGAGTGTTCAAATACAGGATGTGACTTGACCTTTGTTAATGATGTGCACGGTGAACCTAAAGCATCCCTGAGTGTATGAATGCTTCCCTGATTTCCTGGCCAAGGCAAACTCGGTTCATTCGCGGACTACGAAAAGTTGATTTAGCAAGGGAACTCCACGAGATTTCATATTCCGATAGACTTGACATTTTTTCACAAATCGTGGTTCTAACATGTAGATTTAAAAAAATTATTTCCCCTGCTGGCAAGCTCTGCTTTGGGTGATAGGAATTTTGGAAGTGCTGGGAATACCCATAAGAGCTTCCATGCAATTTAGGGTTGATTGTCTGATTGTAACCCGGTAATTAAGTCAATGTGGTCTTTTCGTGTCTCCACCCTCCCATTGAAATCGATACGCATCGATTCCCAACAAAACTGATATAGCACAAAATTCGTGCATTTTTACAAAAGGCCACACTAATGTTTTTGCTGGCGCACAATCAAACAATCAATTATTGAATTGCATGGAAGCTTTTATGGACATTCTCAGCACTTTCGAAATTTCCGTCAGCCCACACGCAGCGCTTGCCAGCGGATGATATAATTTTTAAAATTTATGTATTAGGATCACAATTTTTAGAATTTTTTTGTTAGTTTATCAGAGCATGAAATCTCGTGGAGTTCCCTTGTAGGCGCACGTGACTGTGGGGAGCGGCAGCATGCTACTCTCTTCCTGCATTCCACCAAAAATCGAAGAGCCTTGTGCTTTCCAACGATTCGGACATAACTATGGTATATGCGAAAACATAATTTCAGTGCCACATATGTGTTTCTAGTTACGAATTAAAATGATCTTTAAATGGAGAACGTGAGGGAATGTTATTATGCCTAAGTAAAGTATGTTTACAAGTTTATGTCCTCTTTCGTTCTTAATTGTATAATGTTGGACTTTGTCCATAAAATAATCGGCCTATAGATAAGTGCATGATAAATGAATTTTGTTTGTCCAGATCACAGCGACATTAGAACCTTTGGCATATTAACTCGGTTACCGATAACTTTTGGAAGTAAAAAAACACAAAGAAAAATCCGCCCTCTGCTTTGACCCACACAGCCTCACATGCTTTAAGGCGGAAATTCTGGCGAGTCTTCTGTGTCAGTTAGAGCGTAGCGTTCATCAATCAATCAAGGGACAGTCGGCGTCGTTCTCCTGACCACACGATGCGGATGCGTCTTAATCGGGCATCCCACACGAGATCTGTTGCTGTGATAAGTGATTTCACAGCTGATAATTCAGTTTGTTCCTCCGCAGTCTTTCCGCAGTCTCTCCTCTTTTCCGAAATATTCTTCCCACACTAGGGTACCACGCTGCAGTTTTTTGTGCATTTGCATTGAGCGCCCTGAGGTGTATTTTCATTTTATTCTATTTGCGGAAAAAAGATTAGGACGCTATGGCCAGCAACAATAACGACAAGGAGAAGAACAAGTACCAGAGTCCGCTGACGCAGCGTTACGCCAGCGAGGAGATGGCCTACAACTTCAGCGAACGCAAGCGCATCATCACTTGGCGGAAGCTGTGGATTTGGCTGGCCAAAGCGCAGCAGGTTAGAGACAGTTACATTTTACCGGCTCCGGCTGTAAACAACCTTGTCGGGCGTTGATTGATTGGATGATTAGCCCTGTGTTGTGCTGGTGCAGCTGGTTATTAGTTGATCGATGGGTTTGGGTCTTTGTTGATTTGATTTATTGATCCGGCGTAGCAGTCCATTGATTGATTGATTTTCACGGGCTGATATTTTGTAGCTTCGCTGGAACTTCGATGAATGAATCAGGGATTATTTTAGTGTGTGACATTACGCAAACGTGTGAGATTAAAACGATTTGTGTGAGATTAAATGGCCTTAATGTAACACATTTTGTTGGAATTCCTATTGCAGTTCCCAGGATCTTCAACTAAAAGTGCATTAAAATAAATACTAGGAAGTAACGCTAACAATTATGCACAACCCGATTCATTTGTATGACGTGCACAATACTTCTGGGATGCGTCGTCATTGCGATAGTTTGCACATCAACCTTTCAAAGGTTTGCACATCATGCGTTGGCGAACCCTTACTATTTATGTCAGATCGTTGAATATTTGCGAGGTCTCCTTTGAATGCCTGTCATTACTGCTGCTGGCAGAGTAAAATGTTTAGCATTTATAACAATTAATTTTAGCCACAAAAAATAGTCGGACGAACAAGTGACATTTCTAAATGACATTTCATAAAATGACAGAAGCGCTTGATGATTCTCAAAGTTTGGCGCATGTAAGAATGAAATGAGCTAGGTTATGTTGATCCGCCAAGACAGTGATATTAGTTACAGTATCCCTTTTTCTTCCATTCGTTTTCCCCGCATTTGCATTCTCCATGATATGTCCACCCTCCTCCATTATCGGGAGGTCCCTCACGAAAGCAACAGCGTTCATAGAAGCCACACCCTGGGCAGTCGGGATAGTGTCGACATTCTGAAAGTGAAAAAAAAATATTGTTACAGAAAACAAATGATTCACAAATTCTTTTTAATGAAAGAAAGAGTGCAAACTGCAAAATGAAAGAGACATGGGCTATTGAGTGTACCAAGAACAAAAACGTTTGCCAGTTTTGGAGCTTAACTGCGCAGAGGTCTACGCATCACTAGGACTTTACGGTAACGACGCTTCGGTATTGATTAATTATACAAATATATTGATATATTAATTGTTTTTTACTCATGCAACGTCTATACGACTACCAACGCCACGTACGTTTTGCTTCCGCGACGCCGGCAATGCAGCAAATAGCAAGAATAATCACCAGTTGGATGGAAACCATGATGGCTTAACACGCTGAAAGGTTACAGCAAAAGAAGAAAATAGCTCTAGCGAAACAGAAACTTCGACTACAAAATGAATGAAATGACCACTAACAGAAAATGCTAAATATATATCCCAAAGTTTTCCAGCAAGCTTGGGCGAAGTTACAATCGCTATAGATAAGTATAACCAGTACTTCTCAGAAGTAAGAAGAAAAAAGAAGGAATTTGACCATCTAGGAATAACATATCCTTGTAAACATACGACTACCAACCCTTAACACGTCATATCACTTATCTAAGTTACAGCACACTTTTCAGAAATAAGAAGAAAAAAGAAGAAATTTGACCAGCTAGAAGTAGAAATCCTTGTAGATGTCACAAAAAGTAAGCCAATCATGGCGTGACGGTCTAGAGTCCGCGCAGTTAGAGAACTCGTCAGGACCGGACCGGAACATCCTGGATAAAACTGAACACGAAATACAGAGACACACAACACGGCACCGTATCCGGCCTTCCAACATCTACAAGGATTTCTAGCTGGTCAAATTTCTTCTTTTTTGTTCTTACTTCTGAGAAGTACTGCTGTTACTTATATAAGTAATATGACGTGTTTAGGGTTGGTAGTCGTATGCTTACAAGGATATGTTATTCCTAGCTGGTCAAATTCCTTCTTTTTTATTCTTACCTCTGTGAAGTACTGCTGTTACTATCTACAGCGATTGTTACTTCGCACTTCGCACAAGCTTGCTGGAAAACTAGGATATATATTTAGCATTTTCTGTTAGTGGTCATTTCATTCATTTTGCGGTCGAAGTTTAATTTAGTTTTATTTAATTCGTGATCAACTTTTATGTGCCGGGGGGGGGGTGCATACCGGCTACCGGTATATGTGTAGTATCGAACATGCACGTATTCTAATAACTTCTCGACACATTATAATTTAATAAATCCTCACAATGTAAAAGTAGTAGTACTTTTTCCCTGCAGCTCTTTCAAAATGGTCAGAGCATAAGATGACAAATACGAGGTAAAAGTCCCCATGCTGCGCAAGTTTTGATATGGCATAATTCCCCACACAACGTAAAGGACAAACAGGAGAAAATTGTGACGTTTATCAATCAAAACAGCCACAAGGTTTCTTTTTCGTTTTTCATTTTAAAAAAATTATTGTAGAATATTTATATTTAATTTATGGTCCATTTATTAAACGGAAATGATCGACAAACAATAATGATATAATGTGCCAACGCGACATTCATACCATTTCCAAACTTGCGCATATTGGCGCTTTTACCTCAGTCAGTCATGTTCACCGTTCACCGTACACTGTTCAGTCATGTTTTTCGATTTCGACGACGATATCTCGGGCATGTGAATGTGCATACATAATCGGTACGCGTAATATATATATCTTTATCAAATCTCTTATGTAGATGTTGAATTTAATTTCAGTTGAATGCAATTAAATTATGCAAAGATGTCTCTAACGTATTCTGTATTTATGTTGGTGAAATATTTTATTTAAGCAGGAAATATATATTATAACGGTCTGGTACATATAAAACAAAGGTTCTGACAAGTGTAGCTTATGAACTCCGCGCCGGGTAAATTGAACGTCGAGTCAGCACCGCCGTGGGAGTAGAGGTCCTAGTCGTAGTCTTGCAACGTCAGCGTAATGGGACTGCGTTTAGTGGGGGAGGTAGCGCGATCACGACCCCAGAAGCACACAGAAGGCCATGATGACCATCCCCACGGAGAACACTATTCTCGAACTCATCTTAATGCTACACGTAGAGATGTGTGTGACTGATTGACTTGTAAGAGATTAATGAGGTGTGAAAACGAGAGATTAATGATAAGTGAAATGACGGTCTTTAGCAAAGACCAGGAGGAGTATATATGTGGGATTCTGTTGCCCAACTGCCCCAACAGAGCTGGGCCGCTAATTTAGTAGCCGCTAAACCCGCTAAACCCGCTAGATTTACCAAAGCGCAGTCTCTTATCAAAGCGTTATCTCGGGTGTTTAACGCGCGCCAACGTTAAACACCCGACATAACGCTTTGATAAGTCTAGCGGGTTTAGCGGGTTTAGCGGGTTTAGCGGCTGCTAAATTAGCGGCCCAGCTCTGCTGCCCAACAACTGGTTGTAGCTCAACTTAACTAAAAGTAGAAATAAACAGGAAATAAAAAATTAAAACACTAGCGCTGATCATTTTACTTTTAATTTAGAGATAGAGCTTTAATCATACTTGTCAATTTTTATTGTTATTTTCTTTATTGGTATCTATTATTTGTGTTTTAGTTTATCAGTATTTTATTAGTATTAGTATTTTATTTTTTTGTCGTTGATATTACAATTTGATATTTGTTGATATTTGTGTGAATTATAAAATACATTATTTCCTAATCATCATTTGCAGTTGTTGGGCTTGGACATTCGCGAGGAGCAGATCGCGGAGATGGAGGCCGCGGTGGAGAAGATTGACTTTGAGTTTGCCCTGACCGAGGAAAAACGCGTGCGCCACGACGTGATGGCGCACGTAAAGGCCTTCGCCAAGGAGTGCAAGTCCGCTGAGGGCATCATCCATCTCGGCGCGACGTCGTGCTACGTGACAGACAATGCCGTATGTGCGGCAATGGGAAGACTCCCCTTCCGGCCTTTTACATCTTTGTCTCTGGTCTAAGTCTACGATTGTGCTTACTTTACTCGCACATTTTAGGATCTTATTTGCATGAAGCACGGCCTGGAAATCCTACTTCCAAAGGTTTGTCTGGGATATTTGTTCAAAATTTCCCCGCATGATTTTTGTCTGTTGATTTTGAAGTACGGTTTTCTTCCGTTACAGCTCGCGCGATGCATTCATCGCTTGAAAGGTTTTGCCGAAGACAACAAGGGCCTGCCTACTTTGGGATACACGCATTTACAGTACGGCTCGGTTTGAATAGGCAACCAGAATTGCAGGCAGGCAGACAGATGAGACTGACAGGAGGGCAGATACGTAGGTGGGTAGGCAGACCTATAGACAGAAATAGGCAGGCAGGCAAACAGACAGACAGACAGACAGACAGACAGACAGACAGACTGACATTCAGTCAGATTAATCAGCCAGTCAGTCAGCCAGACAAACTGGCAATAAGAGTAGGAGTGAGCAGCTGGACTGTCCCATGGTCTATTTCCCTATATAAAACTTTTATTCTTTCTTTGCAGGCCAGCACAATTGACTACTGTGGGAAAACGTGCGGCGCTGTGGATTGGCGATCTACTCATGGATCTGAAGAACCTGGAGCGCTTGAAATCCGACTTGCGTTTCCGCGGGGTAAAAGGGACAACTGGAACGCAGGCCAGCTTTCTTCAACTATTGGGGCAGTCGGAGAAGGTTCGCATGCTGGATGCCATGGTGGCGGATTATGCCGGCTTCCGCGAGTGAGTCGTAAAATCTCCAGCCAAGACTTGTCTAATCTGCTTGCCAGTCTATCAGTTTGTCTGTCGAGTTGTCTATTTACTTTCTTCCGGTCTACGCATACTTTCGGTATGTCTGACTGTCTGTTTGTCTGTCTGTCTGTCTGTCTGTCTGTCTCTCTCTGTCTCTCTTTGTCTCTGTCTGTCCATCTGTCTGTCTGTGTCTGTTTGTCTGTCTGTCTGTCTGTCTGTCTGTCTGTCTGTCTGTCTGTCTGCTTACCTGTCTGCTTACCTGTCTGCTTACCTGTCACGTTAGTTTCTGGGATACGTTTTTTTATGTATCTCTAGTAAGTTCTGTGTCAATTTTAGCAAGGTTTTTGTCATCTGCGGCCAGACCTATTCGCGGAAGGTTGACTTGGAAATTGTGTCAGGTCTGGCGGGTTTGGGTGCTACCATCCACAAGGTAAACAGTCTACGGCGGTATCGGCAGTCTTCCCATTCTCCTTAGGCGTAGCAATCTTTTTGAATTGCTGTTTTTGGTTCATAGATTTGCACTGACTTGCGGCTCTTGGCAAGTTTCAAGGAAATCGAGGAGCCGTTTGAGAAAGACCAGATCGGATCGAGCGCCATGCCCTACAAACGCAATCCGATGCGCAGTGAGCGTTGCTGCAGTCTGGCTCGTCATCTCATGACGCTGGTCAACGACACCATGCAGACTTTGTCGACTCAGTGGATGGAACGAACTCTAGACGATAGTGCAAACCGGTAAGGAATGGCTGGATTTCAGTCTTTGTTTATATGACTGATCTGTCTGTTTGTTTGTCTGTCTGTTTGTCTGTCTGTGGGTTTGTGGGTCTGTATGTCTGTTTGTATGTCTGATTGTCTCTCTGTCTGTGAGTCTGTCTCTTTGTGTATCGGTGTATTGGCTGTGTCTGTCTGGCACCTTGTTTGATTGTGTGATCGTCTGTGTCTGTCTCTGCCATTACTTCTGCCTGAATTCCTGTTCCCTCTCTCGAATTGTTTGTAAGTCTACCTGCCTTTATTGCTTGTCTGATTGGTTTAACGATAACTTTTTTCTGCAGGCGGTTGTGTCTTCCGGAGGCTTTCCTCATTGCGGACGCTCTTCTCATCACGCTGCAGAATATTTGTGAGGGCCTAGTAGTCTACCCTAAGGTCATCCAGCGCCGCATTCAGCAAGAACTGCCCTTCATGGCGTCTGAGAACTTCATCATGGCCATGGTAAAATCGGGCGGCAGTCGCCAGGAATGCCACGAGAAGATCCGCGGACTGGCTCAGCTGGCAGGCGGGGTTGTGAAGAATGAAGGCATCGATAACGACTTGATTCAGCGCATCAAGGCGGACCCCTACTTCAAACCCATTCACGATCAGATGGATGAGCTGATGAATCCGTCCACGTTCATCGGCCGCGCACAATACCAGGTAAAAGACACCAGATTGGATGATAAGACAGGATAAGACAAGGTTGCGAGGTATTAACGGATAGACAGAAATTGAACAAAGCTCACAGGCAAGCAATCTGTAAGACAGACAGGGATAGGTCGGGAGATAGAAATGGCAGACGGACAGAAAGACAAAATGTCAGACAAACAAGCAGCTGGACACAGATATACACCGGGTACTTCCTACACATTGTTCAATTAAGGGCTCATAAATTTAGCTGTTTCTTGGTTGTCTAGGTGGAAGAATTCATCGCAGCGGAAGTCGATCCAGCACTGCGTCCCTATGCGCGTGATCTTGCTGGAACAGCGACTGTGGAGATTTGAAGCACCTTATTACTTTATCTATTACCGTACATAATATGAATGCATCAATACCCGAAGTTTCTTGCATTAACAACGCCCTTCATTACCGTACTGACTTCTGACGATTTTCAGTGGTCGAACCCAAAGTGTGTCCACTTTAGTGTTTAAATTAATTCAGTTTTAGTGATTCTTTATATGTCTGTCTGTCTGTTTGTCTGTCTGCCTTTGTCTGTGAAAGGCTGCTCTGCTGCCTCGACTGTGATTAGGGAACGGTTATGCTAGTATACTGTAAAAGTTGCCTGCTCTGATGCTGGGATAGTGCACGGTACTCCTACTGTCTAGGTACGGATGAACAATCAATCGCAATGCCTGATTTATGCCCTCTGCATGAACATGTACTACTGTTGGGTATTGCCAGTGCCAATCCACTTACAGTGGCCGAAAATAATCTCTTCACAGCTATTTATTAGGCGTATTTTATTCTGGTAGCTAATAAATCTTGATTTTTATAATTCAATTTATACAGTATTGGATGTATCTATCGCAAGCAGCAAGGCACGTCAAGGCACGGAGCCAAGCACGTGCGCAGGCATTCAGACACGCAGAAACGCAGACACCCAGGCAGGCAGGCAGACAGACAGACAGACTGATAGACAGACAGACAGACAGACAGACAGACAGACAGACAGACGGACAGACAGATTACATGATTTTTTGTCATGATTGTCGTATTTGGAGAAATTCATCTCAGCTGAAGTGGATCCAACATACGCTCCATACGCTCGTGATCTGTCCAAAATCGCAACTGTGGAAATATGATGTGCAGATTTTCCTACAGCATGGCTTTACCAAGATAATGTGTTTTTCTTGCGATATCATTTTTATCGGTTTCCTTTACTTGGTTGCTTAGAGTGTTTTGAAAGTTTATTTCACTGTTATTAATTGCCTTAGCCTTTAGTTTACGTTTGCTTCCTAGACAACCAAGACTAAAAACACGGCCACAGACTCAGACACAGACGGTGCGGATGTTTGAACGTGCGAAAACCTCCCTCCAATATGTGCTAGTTTCCTCATTCCTCGTTGCCCTGTATGTACATATGCGTGAACGACGGTGCGTTGCATCTTAGTCGTTTGTGTGTGCAGTAATGTCAGAGCCCGCCAACCACAGTCAGACAGCCATCAACAACACAACCGCAGCTGACCAATCCCAAGACGTTCAACTCTTGACCCTCACCCCTTCCGGACTGATTGGCGATCGCAGCCTCCTCCACGCCCATTATGTCTCCCATCTGCCGGATCGCGAGGGCGGCATGGTCCGCCTCTCCGTGGAGGACTTCAAGGCGGCCGCCAACAAGGCCAACGCGACGTCGCCTAATCTCACATTGCGGAAGATTGACGATCTCCCGTTGGGCAACCACGGACAGTTTGGGGACGGGGACAGCGGACGACCGCGGCTGCCGTCGGATCTATCGGCCATTTCACAGGCGCAGTGTCGCATTTGCTTCTCCGGTTAGTTTGGGCTTGCTGTCAGCAGAGGTGCCGTGGAGTGGACACTCATCTAGACTTAATTTTGGCCACAGCACAGACACAGATATAACTCAGACATGACCTAAACAGAGGCACAGCCCACAGACACTGCGATCT
>LRSR01010451.1:0-10174 GCA_001579985.1 Hypsibius dujardini | reverse complement strand
TTTTAAATGAGTGTATATTTTATCTACACTTATCTACAACTTACGGTCTTCGTCAGTTTCGTATTTATTCAATTTTGTTTCGCTTAATGCAATTAGTCATAAATCAGAAAGTTATTTCCGTTTAATTTCTTCTGCAAGTTGTCGATTTTCTAGTGTTATATATCTGCGTTTATTTAGCATTGGCTATACTTATACTGTTGTCAAAAAATACGACTAGTGTCAATACATGCCGTTGCAATTCCGTCAGGAAAAACATATAAAACAGTGCCCCGCAGTTTCATGCAGCTTTCGGAAATAATTGTTTTAAAGCTGAAAACTCGGTTACTGTTTTCTTAATTTAGTTTCATCTCAGGGATAGTTTAATTAAATTTTGCCGATGCCACTTGCCTGACTGAAGCGAATACCCGGCTCAATCATCGGTCGGATCTCTGAGTAGAGCTCTGGGTCGTTCTTCACCAGCGACAGATACGGCTCCATCTGACTGGCTCGTGCCTGGCCTCGCTCCAACATGGAAAGGTAGTTGAACTTGGCATTCCGTTCTTGTTCGAGGATAATATCCTCCATAAACTCCTCTTCGGAGTGGTGTAGCTGTTCGACATCGATCCGATCGGCGTTTAGGAAGTCCTCGTTCAACTCCACGCTGGATTCTTGTGAAGATAACGGTGCCTTGGGGGCGTGGCCTGCTCCACCGGCACTGCGGCAACCTTTCAGTTGGGAATGGATCCGGGTAGTCATACAATTGTGGTCCTCTTCGGAGTCTTCCTTCATCGAGAGGGAGGAATCGAGACAATGACTGGAGCTGTGAAATTTCTCGTGGGATTTATGATGCTGCTGATGGTGGGGCTGGGTTCGGCCAGCTAGTGCGGGCTTTTTTGTTGTGACAAGCGAAGCGGCATCATGTAGCGCCGACTGGCCAGCAGATAATTTGATTTGCTTTTGTGCTAGTACGGCTTGGTCGACGACTGATCGGAAGCATTCCCCGTGTCCAGCAGAGTCCTCTGCAGTAACAAATGTTCCAGAATGTCTGTTGGTCTGTCTGTCTGTCTGTCTGTCTGTCTATTTATCTATCTGTGTTTTGCTACATGCCGCTGTAATGTCCAAGTTACTAACCGGTCGATTTTCCCGAATGTCTTCTTTGATGACTCGAATGCCCATCCGTCTTGTGATTCACTTGGGGCTTTGCCGACCGTGCACTCGCACCGCCATCCCGTTTACTTGTATGCTTTTCCTGTTTCCCGGGATGTCTGACTTCAATTTGCCTCGCCTTCAAATCTTTGACCGATCTCGGTGGCAGTAAACCTTGCTCCTTTGACTTGACCAAAGCCCTCAAGTTCTCAAGCGCAGCGCCTACCAAGTGCCCAGTCAGTTGCAGTGCCAGAAACGGCTTTTTTTCCGCTTCCGTCAAACTCTCCATCAAACCATTCTGCACTTTACTTAAATTATATTCAAAGAGATTCTTCGGGATGATCTTGTCCAGTGTACCGACAAGTTCCATCGGCTGCAGGGGAGCGTGAGTGAAGACGAGAGCTTCAGCGTCCTTGGCCTCGTAAGGCGGTTCGTAGCCGTAATACTTGAACGGCAGAGGTTTGTACTCCTCGAAGCGATTCTTCAGGACGGTCAGTTCCTGTAGGGCGGCAATGTAGTCGTCGCGGTTGTTGAACCAAATCCCGGAGGCTTCGGCTTGCGCAGTCAGTTTGACCTGTTCGGCCTCTTCGATGTAGGCTGGAATTTCGGTCCGTTTGTGGCGATTGCTGTAGAGGACTTGTAGGGTGGCTAGGCTGCCTTTTTCGGCCAGGTCTGCCGGGATTATTACCTGGAGTGAAATTTACAGTTAGACATGAATTGTCTGGACGACCGACACATGTCATCTACTTACGGGAGAAAGAACAAAAATACGTAAAAATCACTGTTAGTCTGAATAATAAATTATGCTGTAGAACATCCTTTCGCTCGGTTGTGAAGTATTTTTCGATTGTAAAAAAACATTTGTGGCAGATGGTTGGTTTTTTATGGCATCAATAATTAACAATATAAACGGTTAACGATCAATTAATTTGGTTGTTGGATCTGACGTCACACAGATCGTCATTTCATCGTCACAAAAAGCCAGCCGATCATCATTCACTTATTTTTCAAAGAAACTGCTACAAAATGCAAGTCGATAGTTATAACTTGACGCGTGGTGTTTAATGACAGTTTGTTATTCAATTTTTTGTCAAAAAATTGTAAATATCGGTCGTTTTCTATTTTGTAAATTTATTTTTATAAATCTTCAATCAAGTAGTTTTGGGGGCATCTGTTCAATTCTCTTGCAATGGTGCATGAAACTCAAATTTACAGTAATGAATTAGTTAAATTGTTATGTATTCAGTTGACAGAAGTCAAACAAAATTATTACACACTTCGTGGGTTAGATAAAATTTGTAAATTTGTAATAATTATAATACAAATAATCAATAAGTCAAGTCAGCTTATTGCATAGTTACGAACCAGAAAACATTGAAAAGATAATTTGCATTTGTAAATTAAAGTAATAATATTACTGGTCAAGTCAAATTATGATGTAATTCGTAGACCAAATTAAATTTGCAACTTTATCTCACCTTGGGCTTCAGGAGGACTTCATTGGGATCCTCATCCTCATGAAGGAAATGGTCATCGTCAGCCAGGGGCATAACCTCGCCACTGACGGTTCTTCCCGTCTCAATACTTACTTCCGATTGCCTCAGTTCGTCCTCTGAAGTCGCTCCCTTAGATGCCTCTACGACCACTGGCACCTCCGGCACTGCCTCATTATGGAAGGCTACATCCTGACCGAGGGTGCCGATGAAGAGGCCGGAAAAGTGCCACAACCTCACAGAGCAGTCTTCCGAGGCAGTGATGATAATGTTCTTTTGATAGACCACCTGAATTTGCGTCACACGAGCAAGGTGTCCGCGGAAGGAGTTGAGAATATACGGCTGCCGGTAGAGACCTCGTTGTGCGGAATCCAGATGCTCCACAGACTTGCGCATCATGTAGTTAGCCCGGAACGCCACCAAAGAGGCCAACATTTTGTGACTAAAAATTAAATTTGTTAACAAGCTTTTAAAAAAATGTGATTGTTATTTTTATGCTGCATATTTATTTTATTGTTACTTCTTTTTTCTTAAATTGTTCTTCTTCCAATTTTTGAATCTGAATTCATATGCGTTTAATATGCGCGTATGATTGTTATAATAAATTAAATTCTTGCCATGATTTTGTTGTTGTTTATACCTTGAATTTGAAATTAACTGCTAAATAGAAATGGGCACTTCACTGTGGTTCAAAGTAAACGGATTTTGTCTAGATTTAATTTAATATTTGAATAACGTCATACATTAACTCTAGCTAATATTCAGTTCGGTAAATAAATCAACGACACCGTCATTAATTACACAAATCATTGCAAGTTTATGTGAACGCAAATAAATCACGAATTGACTTTCCGCAAACTACGTACGTCTGCTTTAAATAAAGTGTATTGTACTAAACAGTCACCCTAACTTCATTAAGATAGCAAATAAATACAAATCCACCGGCAAAGTATATTTGAAAATGACCTTGAAATTATTAAAATGAAACCACATTTTCATTATTTAAAATACTTTTAAATAAAATATTCTAATATTTTTAGGGATTTAAAATTAAAATACGCTTTCAATGTTGATATATACTTTTTTGACTTTCTCTAAAATAAAAATGCACTTTGCTCCAATTGAAATGTACTTGTTTACCCATTTAACATATCTTTAAATATATATTTATTTACGTTGCAGTATATACCGTTTAATGAATGGAAAATTGCGAGGATCGAAGCAATGTCGATGATTTTTGAGATGGTCCGGTGCCTGCATCCATTCACACAGTAACCAAATTTTGACGTAGCCCCTCGTGTCACCCGTAAATAACAGCTCATTTTTGTCGTCCGTGTACATGGTCGTGATGAACGAATCCAACTCGTGAGCTGCATAAAATAAGCCGAGTAATCCGCCGGTAGAGTAGTGGATCGACCAAGCGCGAACGAACCCATCCGTGGAAGCTGTCACAATGGATGCTGTTTTGCTGTCATTAAACACGCGGTTGTGCAGAACCACAATGCAGGTGATGCAGTGACGAGCTTGGGCCGCTACTTTTGGAACAGTAATGACGGGGTCATCTTTTAGCGGAGAAGCGAGTCCATGTAGATTCGGTCCGCCCTTTTGGTTTTGCACCATTTGAAGTCCCAAAAAGTTCTGTCCGAGAAATTACCAGTCAACGGTCAGTTATACAGTATTGCAACTCAAGAGAGATTTATGTCCGGTTGCAAAGGTTCTATTGAAAGTATATTATATATTGCTTACTAATATATTATTGAGTATTTTGATGCTATTTTTCTAAAACTATACCATTTTATCTATATTTATTTAAAAATGCCTCACATTAAGTATTTGTAATAACGTCTAAATTAGATTCTATTGGCTACGGTTTCAAAATTCATATTCCATGAATAAAATCAATGTTTGATGAAAAATGTAACTTCTACTAAAACTCCATTCTATGCGAATATTGCGATTACCTAAATTTTGATCAATTGTCAAGGCAGATTCGTGGGTGTTGAACTACAGTCACAAATAATATTTATTACCATTTAAAAGTAGATCTCGCTACTTCAAATGCATACCTAGTATGGAAACCGAATAGTTCGTCTGTTTAAAAATGACATTGACTTCCCATCAAGTATGTGGAAGCAGTTCGCTCCACCATGCCAGCATGCGTTGCACAGGAAACCCTACCTGCATATCTGGGAAATTGAGATTGAAACTCACTTCAATACTGCCACTGTCCTTGATTTCCAATTTGGGGTAGTCATTGACAGTCCGTGCCGCATATTCATCCCGCGCTTTTTGTGACAGTGCCAATGGACAACCATCTGTATTTAAGAAACAGAGTGGAGTACCAGAAAAAAGATGCCAGACAATCAACTCTCCATCCGAGCTGCCACTGATGATGAAAGAATCGTCGTCGGCCATTCTCGCAGCCTCCTCTGCACCGTCTGTTTCATCATTTTCATCTTCATCCTCATCCCCATCCTTATTCTCATCCTCATTCTCATTCTCATTTTCATCTTTGTCTTCATTGTCACCATCAGCGTCTTTCCCACTTCCATCCTTGCTTAATTTGGATCTATTATCCTCTTCATCCTCCTCCCCTTCTCTGTTTGCGGAGGTAGTGCTGCCGGGCTGCTTTTCAGTTTCGTACTTCCATTCGCTCAAAGTCGTTTTTGATGCCACAGTCTCGTCTGAATCTTTTCGTTTCGCGCCATCCGTGATGCCCTCTTTCAACAAATTATTTTCCGGTTCTTCATCTGCCTCCTCAACAGATTTATTTGCAGTTTCCTTGAAGCCTTCAATGTTCTTTCGCTTAATCGCCACTGTGATATATGAAGAACTGGGATTGGGGTCGATATCCGGTTCGCGGATGTCCTCCGGCGGGGTTTGGTCTTCCAGTTCGAAGGTGTTGTCTTCAGATGCGTAGATGATCTCAAAGGCGGTAATGTCAGAACGATGGGCACATTCCCATTCGTAGACTTTCTCCTCGACGTCGTCTTCACCGCGAGTGTCACGAACCATAAAGATGTGCTGGTTCCAGCCGGCAGCCACGACCAAATCTTTGTTCCTTTGGTAGCGCACCACGTTGAGGTCCACGCCTTCGAGATGGTCGAAGAAGGAGAGACATGCGCCGTTGTTAAAGTTCCACAACTTGATTAAGCCGTCCTAAGAATTTCTCATTTTTTAAATGACAAGCCTGATAGTGGCTTTTAGTTGAACAAGCAAACAGTACAGAGCATAGAAACTGCGGCATAGATTAACAGACGATCCGCGGGGCGGAGAACAGAAAAGTGGAACGAAAACAACGATGACAAGACAGATAGACGACAGATGCAGAGCAGAACAGAATGAAGACAGAACAGAACAAAATCTAGCCAAAAAGATCACCAAAGAACAAAACAGAACAGCTCATATAAGAACAGAACATTAGAGATATGGAAAGGCATGCTCGGTTGGGGAAGTTTTTTCAAATTTGTTTCAATCCATCCTCGTAAGAGTTGAACTTGTTTACATAACAAAGTTGACCTATTGAAAGGCTTTGATATCCCGATGGTATGGACAAGCAAACAGAACAGGGCACATGCGACTGGGAGTTGGATTGTCAAGATCACGGAGATGAAGAGGCGGGCAGACATATTCATTGAAGCCGAGCTGGTCAGGCCATAAGGGGAAGATCAGAACCGGTGAGAGCAGAACAGAATAATACATAATGGCACCGAACAGAACGGATAAAATTCCAGAAGTAATAGAGCAGAACATAACTGAAATAAGAGGATCAAACCCAAACAAATAGAACAAGATGAAGTGGCCAGAAGAGAACGAAACAGAGACCAAAATCTTAATAAAGACCAGACATGACCATATTTGACAGAAGAGAACAGCATAGAAGAGATCAGCACAGAATAAAGGGAGTGAAACAAAGTGTGCATCAGAAAGAACACGCCAAAACATGGCATAATGAAGTAAAGAAGAGGGCGGAGCAAAATCGCTTACCGAGCCACAAGTAATCAGTCGTCTCTTATTTGCATCGAAGGACATGCTTTTAATTGGAACCTGCACCACCCTCCCATTTTCCACCACGGTGTGAGCGTTCTTGTACTGAATAATCTTATCCCCTGTGTGGAAATTCCACACCATGATGGTAGAGGCCTGGCATGCCGTCACGACACACTCAAATAGGTCGTTGTATAGAGCTCCGACAATGGGTTGGTCGTGGGTCTTTTGAAACAGCTCAACCGGTCCTTTTCGATGTCGATCGACCCGTTTTAACATCACCACGTCACGAGCTCCATAGACTACGTGTTCCAATGCGGGATTGTAATGCATGAAAGTCGTGGCATAATGCGGCAGCATGAGACCCTTAGAGTCGTACGACTGTAGGCAGGATTGGTCTTTAAAGTCCCACACCTTGATCACGTGATGTGCATCCACACTAAAATCATACTTCGTAATCATAATACAATCCGTTTTTTGTGTGGGGAAATTAGGAATAATTTGGCTCACCTAATTAAGACTGTAAAATCGGTCTCTCGATGACAAGTAACTCTGTTGATGGCTCCCTCGTGACCATCGAAATGTCCCGTGGGGTTCTTCGTGTTGTCTTGATTCCAAATTTGGATGCTTCGATTTTTGCTGCCCGTTACGATGACATTGAGGAAATCACTGCAACCTAAAAGGGTAAAATAACCTTCTAAGAAATCTTCAATCACACAAAAAGTACCGTTACTTGTAGTCGAAGCAGTTGAAGCCGTCCTTTTCACAAAAATACACCGGCTCTCGTGTTTTCTGGAGCGGGATGACGCATAGCGAACAGCGTGGATCCAAACTGCACGCCATCATCTAGAAGTATATAATTTCGATTATTTATTTCTATTACCATTTAGTTAAAGAACAATATAACTTTCAGGTGTTGGCTCAATATTTTGAGTATGCATTATTTCCTACGTTAGTTTTAGTCTTTAAAAAAATGTTCTACCAATATATTTATTAATTTATGTATGTACATTGCATAAAAATCGAGTCCAAAATTTTGAAAAATACCAAGATAATTCAATTGATTGTTACGTGAGTTGAATCTATTAAAATGTGAAATTTGCTTAACTCACCGAATTTAGCGTCGGAAAGAACTTGACCTGGCTGATCCAATCCGTCCCAAGGAGGCCCTTGGCGGAGTAGGCCTTACCCTTTCTAATTAGGAATCCCCACGTCACTCGAGGATTGTTAAAGTGAGGAAGACTGAGGCTGCCCCAAAGCCCGTCATAGTGAAGGTTTTTGAAGCGGATGATCCCCACTTTACCGGCTTGATCGCCCATTAGAAGAATACTTTCAGACTCCTGAAAGAAGTAGTACAGACAGAGTATGGGGCTCTTCATCCTAGTGATGCTGAAGAATAGATCCAATTTGGCGTCGTCGTAGTTGTAGAAGTGAACCTCGCCTGATGTCAAGCCTGAAACAAAACAAACCGGTCAGGGCACGCTTTTGCAGTTATATTTTAGACAATGCTAGCATCTCATGCTAGCCTGTAATCACCAGTCGCCCTAACCTGGGGCGATTTTCAGAGTCGGATTTCAAAACGCCTCAATTTTTTTCTAAATTAGTTCATTATTAATGATAATTTAAATTTTATTTCATCGGCGAATTTCCGAGAACTTATTTTTACGAAATTTCAAAGTTGGAAAAACACTAGAATTTTTCGTTTTGCTGGATCCTCCTTGACTGTAAAAATGGCGATTTATCGAAATGCACTTCATATAATTTTTTGATTCTGCCCCATCTCAAATTTAATTAGAAATCTATTGGCATCGCCCATATAGTTTTTGGACATTGAGGGCGGAGCTAAATGCCAACTCTGGAAAGCTTCACTGAAATTTTAGGTCCTTTTTGAAAACTGTCCATAACTCCGCCCTTATATCCGAAAAATAATTGGTTGGCCCCATCGATTTCAAATAAAATTTGGGATAAGATAATATCAAAATAGTGACATTTAGTGCATTTCGAAGAATCGCTATTTTTACAGTAAAAATCAAACCAAACGGAATATTTTTGTGTTTTAACTTTGAAATTTCTTAAAAGAAATTTTCGGAGATTTGCCGATGAAATAATTGTTTAAATCATTAATATTGAACTAATGTAGAAAACTATTGAAGAAGTTTTGAAATTCGGCTCCGAAAATCGGCCCAAGTAAGCAAAGTGCCAGTTTAAAATCGTTTGAAGTTACTCTTAAGCCTTTTTGAACGATTTTCAAACAGTTTTTTTTATTTACCTTTTTAACAAATGTTAGGAACATTATTTTACTTCTGATTACTTCTACTAAGACTTTGAATCCCTTATTTTAGCAACAAACAACCTGGAAGGCCGTGTTGCAGAATTTCCCAGAAAAGGTAGTAGTAAAATCAAGTGTCCCATTACAGGTAGCATTTCTCATTTTCGTAATAGAATTACTACTGATGGCCATATGAATCGGTTGTTAACTCTCCTTCACTCCCGGCTGCAGACTGTAACTCAAGCGTTTATTTGTCTCATTTATATGCTCAATTGTTTCTTACGCCCCAAAAGACGTACTTACGACGAGCGCTTTGATTTCCGGCATAGCGCACATATCATTCGCCCGAATGTATATATTGGAGCCTCTTGCATCCGGAATGACCTCAAACGAAGCGATCTTCTTGAATTCGGTGGTCCAACAAATAACTGTTCCTTCCCTGTAAACCCAGCTTCATACATGTTCCGTCTAATTTCTATTTCCTGTCATTGTTCAACCGTTCTGACCAGGGATGAGTCTCAAAGCGGAAACTGAGAATCCTTTCACTATATACTTCTGACTTGTACGAGGGGCATGCTGAAATGACTGAAATTTCATGTTTATCCTTTTTTATTTACAACCTATAAACTATATTTCACTCGAAATTCCTCAACATACTCTTCGTTGCATTTAGTGCACTTCTTCAGCTGGGCCAGCCATTGCTGGAACACATATAAAAAGCCATTCTTGCAGAGCTGGTTTAGCGCAGACGTCACTGCCGCCCCATTCAATAGTCTAAATTAAAAAAGTCGTATTACATTTATAATAATACTTATATATTAATATATATATATATATATATATACATAATAATAATGTATAATAAATTCCACGCCTTGTTGGTCTCACTTAGTTTTTGCTTTCTCTACGGAATTTTAAAGTTGGGAAAGCACTGGGAGATTTCATTCCTATTGGTTTTCCCTGAGAAAACGACGATTTTTATAATTGTAGCAAGTCTATGGTTCTGATACGGTCCCATCTGCAGTAATTTGCAATCGATTGGCATCAGCTAAAATATTTGCTTGAAATCATCAGGTGGTGAAGTTTTTGATAACAGTAGTTAGTGAAAAGGACTGTAAATGCCAGCGAAGCTTTCCGAGATTTGCTCATAGCCCCGCCCCGTAATTGAAAAAATGTATGGCTGACGCCAATCGATTCCAATTGCATTTAAGGTGAGATATGGCCAAAATCTTATATTTTGTAGACCTTTTGTTTTCTCAGTGAAAAGAAAGAAAACCACTGGATGATATATCTTCAAATG
>LRSR01010450.1:0-27113 GCA_001579985.1 Hypsibius dujardini | reverse complement strand
TCTTGCGACATCGAAAAACTTTCATAACAGAGATAGTTGATTGCACTATTAAACTTAATTTTGAGATTTAAAAAAAATTAACACGGAGCAAATGGTTTAAGAAATGAAAGAGTGGTCGCGCCTAAATGGTTTACCCCTGTAGGTACCCTGGCCAGTCGACCGAATTTCCTGGCTGAACCGCGGTACGACGCGGCGTGCCAGGTGCTGTCCTTCGCCTACATGGCCATCCTCGCTGTGGACCAGCTGCAGCATGCCGCCCTCGCGTTCCATCGTTTCTTCTCTATCGTCGTCGGCCAGCGCGTTGCCTGGTTCCATACTCGAGCTTGCACTGCGACCCTGGTGGCGCTGCCGTGGGTGATTGCTGGAGCAGTCTGCTCCTTGCCATTTGTTCACGTAGGCTATCAGTATGGTTATAATATCACGTTGGATCGATGCTTCTTGGTGTCGGTCTACTACTGGCCCTACATCACCTTCTATAAGACCTTCTTCATCTCCTGTTCGCTGATCAGCATTGCTGTCTGCTATACTGCCATTGCCATCAAGGTCTGAAATTGAATTGCCTGCCACATAGATTTATTCTTAAAGATACTTTACGATGGAAAATTAATAAAAAGAGAATAATGTTAGTAATAATAGTTGATGCAGTGATAATAGTTGAGTTAATTTTTAAGAAACCATAACAAATTACAATCTGTTCGTACGGACCGAAGTTGGTCTTCTGCGATGAAGAGATCTTCGCTAAATATGTTCGACGTATTGTTTGTCACATATGTAGCCAGCGAGATGAGGGAATTGCAGAATTATTACTACTCTGTAATGATGACGCACCTATTAAATATAGCTAATGTTGGATTATTAGAGTATTTATTTCAGCCTACTCGGTGGGGCTCTTTAAGGATCTAAGTTTAAAGTCTTCAAGATGCTCTACGTGAATATTTATGAAGGCAAAAATTTACTAGACTCGGGTCCACATAACGATGGCCCGAAAACGCCCGGGGATGTTAACAATTATTTTGGCCGCAAACGATCCGCCGGAAATTACCAAAGGGCAGCACGATCGTACCACATGTTTTGGAGTGGCTATTTACCCTCCCCCTTTGGGGTTCAGTAGAACCCCGGCTATTTTACCCCTCCTCAAGTGATGTACACAGGAAGGGTAAAGTAACCAGCGATCTATTGGGCCCTAGGGAAGAGTAAAATAGCTGTATAGCCCACATTGTTTCAAATGCTATTTGAGCAGGGGAAGATCTATACCACAGACGAAAATAAAAAAAATTTCCGCCCCTTTCTAAGGTTGGAGTTGCCCATCGTCGTGCGATGGGCGGGGCCGTGGAACCGTCGACCCATTCAGTGCCCGCTGTTGTCGTGGTCATCCGCCCATCTCACCCTCAATCACGGCCCGTTAAAGATAGAGCAGTCGCGACTCGTGGCGGTGGCGTCACTAAGACGGTCTTCGCCTTGTGTCTGTTGTTTCTGGTGTCGTTCCTCCCGTGGATGATCTATCCAATGGTTGCGCACACTGACGTAGCCCTCACCTCACCCTCGGGCATTACGGTCGTCACACTCTTCCTCTTGGGTATGTACCCTTGTGATATACATACATATCTGATTCTGAATCGGTTTAGTTCAGACGGCAATTTAACGCATTTTAGTTTTGAACTACCTTTTCAGGAAATGACTGTACAATGTTACTATGTATTTCCCCTTCCTAATGTTCATGGCAAACTTTTTATGAAATCCCTATTAAAAAAATTTTCCAGTCGCAGCTTAAACAAAGTCTAAATTGCAGTCAATTGTGGTATACTTCAAATTGTTGAAAACGTAGTGTAAGTGCATCAACCAATTTCATGTGGATAATGTGGCACGATGTTGTACATATGAATCGAACGAAAATCAAAATACAAGATGAAAACGTTTATATTTAGTAAAAAATAATATTATTTATTTAAACAAAAGGCTTTCTTGCAGTTGTAATTGTAAGTAGCTAGTTTACTATAACGAACTGAAATGACAGTGAAGACAAACCTCAATTGTATGGATATTTTTAGGATGCGCGGCAAGTCCGTGGTTGATTGTCCTGCTGACTCCTGCACTGCGCGGTCATATTGCCGAATCCTTTTGCCGGATTGCAAAGTGACAGCTATAAAACAAAAGGGGTCGCTCATAAATATGAAGTTGTGTCAACTGGCGACCGAAACAAAAAGATCGTCATGATCGATCTTACAACTATCTTACGACAGTTTTTTCTCCATTTTGTCCCACTGTCACTTGCACCAATACGTCCCATTTTCTTGCTTAAATTACATGCTCCCGAAACATCACTTACAGATATATACGCGTATAGCTCTATGGCATTTCAAGTTTATGATCCACACTTTCAATTTTTGCAATAATACCTTTCTATTTTCAGTTGGTTATATTAATATTTGGCATAATAATGTGCAGGGTTTATTATTAAGTTGTTGTTGTTTTTTTGTGTTGTAACGCAGTCGGAAGTGTACGACCAGCAGCCGGGAGGAGCTCTCTCGCGAGGTTGACTGCTAAAATGTCATTAAAACCATTGAACAACATCTGTCGCCTGTCGTAGTTATCACATAAGAAACGATTTACCGGTAAAAAAAATATTAAGATGCCACCTTGGCCGCCGAGGGTATGCCGAGCATGTCTAGGGTAATCTCTCAGTGCCACACCTCTGCTATATTGTAATACAATTACTGACATGATTCATCGATTAAAAGTATCACCTGAGATGTACAATTAATTAACAAGTTATGCAGCTGGGTTTTCGCGCTAAATTTTACCGGTCGAACTGCTGTGGATATGTGAATAATTTATGGTAAATCGAAATTCGGTTTCCCTGAGGCCTCCAACAAAATAGCCGGAAACAGCCAGACACAGCTGCGCAGCCCCAGACGTCCGAATGCTTCAGGGGTTTAATTTAACCTGGAAAAGCTGCTGTTTGAAAGAGTTGAGTATATCAGCTATACACACAGAAAAGGACTGTTGCTGTTTCCCTTATTCTTCCGTTGTCAGACCTTAATTCGCTAAGAAAAGAAGCATGGCATTGAAATATTGTTTACTTTTGACTTTTGCCACATTCGTCAGAGCTGTGGATTCACAAAACAAGACCGTCATTTCCGTTACGGTCCCCGAAACAGGCAAGGCATACTTCACCTCGCCCAATTATCCGCAAAACTACCCCAAAGGAACACTGGTCGAATATAATGTCCTCACTTCCAAGGGAAATCTCTTTTACGTTGGACTTTTGGCAAGTAAATAAGAAATCATTTAGTAATTGCAATTACGTTTTTAATTTCATTTTTATACATAATTATAGTTTGACGTGGTGGACTTTGAGTTAGACTCGGGCAGCTTTTACGGGCAGGTCTTCTGCGAGGATGACTTTGTTAATATCACGGAAGTCGTCACGGCAAAAGGCAGAAGCAGCAGTACAAAGGACGACGATACTCCGAAGAACAGGAAGCTCTGCGGTCCCCAGACGTCACCGCTGCGCATAGCCACTAAGTCAAATTCCGCGGTAATGTATATATCTAAATACCTAAATATCTGCTATATCTACTGTATATATCTAAAAATTAGATATTTAGATATATTTAGTGATGTTTAGATATATATAGTACCGTATAGTATATCTACTACTATATACATTAGCATATACATACTATAGTATAGTATATAGTATATATAGTATATATATAGTATAGTATATTAGTTATACATACTGTAACTAACTATACATGTCTAAATATCTATGTACATAAATATATTATATCTAAACGCTTCTATATGTATATACCTTAACACTTTCCTGCATATTTTCTCCACAGATTGTACGCTTTCAAACTGGCTTTGCTGGTCCCTCTTTCAAAGGATTCAACATGTCCGTTGAAGGTGAGTATCTATAGATTTATTTGTGACATTTATATTCATGGCCTGAAGGATTTCTCATCCAGGCATCCTCTAACTGTATGCAATTGTAGCCCTCATCCGACCCAACAATACCGTCAAGGTGCCCGCCTCCGGAAAGGTGTTCATCACTTCGGATAACTACCCCGTCGCAGACTATTTCCCCAACCAGGGTTCCGTCTACTATGTCAAAGGCCCTGAAGGCACCCAAATTGAGGTATGTACAGTACAGCCATCGTGGTGTAAACGCCCCACATATATCATCAGGAATGCGGCTCGTCTTGTGGTCCTTGACCGCCGCTGACCGAGACAGTCGACCAAAATTGTAGCAGAAATTTTTTATTTAAGCCCGCTTCTTATCCCGCCATGTTTATTGCGGAGAAAGATTCCTTTTGTTTTCCTGCCTTATCTGTAGGAGTTTGTGAACCCCTTTTTCAGTTCGACACGATCGATTTCAAGGTCGATGGCTTAGGTGGATTTGGTGAACTTCGAGACTACGTGCATCTGTCCGAAGGATCGGGCAACAAGTCCATTGCCGCGCGTGTTCTCCTGGGCGGACGGTCCTATTATGGGACAGAAGGCCCCAAAAAGTTACGCTCCACAAAGAGCGAAGTTGTAAGTAATTAATACTTGAATAATAATTTCATTCTAAGGCGTATGTAATATATGTCCTTCTTCTTAAGATTCTATACTTCAAGTCCGGACTCATCAACACCAAGCCCTGTGGCTTTAACATCTCTGCTGAAGTTGTTCACTGACCAGCCTACTGATTCAAAGAAAGCAGCTGAGGACAAGCCCATGAGAGAAAATCAATTTCAGGTTTCTCTGATTAGGATCCTAATTCTCATAAATCACTTTGTTTCTTCACGAGAGAGCCTATACCAATCACTGGCACCTTGCGGTCTTAAGTGCTCACTTGTTACACAGCGTTTTACCCACAGTCGAGGGTGAATTATGTTTAAGCACTTTACCCCTGGTTCGATTTCCGAGCGCTTTGCGGAGCAAAAAAAGGCTGATAATCATGTGCTTGTAAAAACGATTGTACAGGGGTAAACCATATACACAAGCAACCACTTTCTATTTTCCCAACCATTTGCTCCAAGTTAATTTTTTTTCAAATCTCAAAATGAAGTTCAATAATACAATCAATTATTTTTGATAGAACAGTTTTTCGAAGTCGCAACTTGAATTGTTGGCAAGAATGAGTTATTTCCCCAAAAATGCCCACCAAGTTCAGCCAGGCGTCGCGGCATTTTTCAGGCTTTTCATACGTTACAGCATTTTTGTGCTTCAACACGCAAAAAGCCTGTCTTTTCGCAATTTTCGATGGTTTTACTTGAGCAATAGAATGGGTTTTTTTTATGACAATCACCACAGCCGTTGAGAATTTGCGAGATGGTCACGTGTAAATGGGTTACCCCTGTAAATAATAAAACAGGGTTCAGGGACCCCACTTCAAAAGGTCATTAGTTGAAGGACGGTATAGTGAATTAAATAGTCCACTGTTGAAAGGGGATACAGTGGCACGAAAGTTAATGGAATTTAGTCAATGTAATCGTACTGATTGTTTGCAGGACATACAGTACAACTGGGTACACCAAAAGTTGATAATCCACTGTGTTTAAATAATTTCAGTGCGGTGCGTATTTAGATTTAGTGTTCTCCCAGCAGACCAGATTTATGTTTATTACACGCGAAGCTTCGAGATTTCCGAGTATCATATCAAAGAAATACACTTTGTAGATCTGCTCGCGGCCTCTACGAAGCTCCCTCCCCTCTCCGGGCCGATTCTATTCCAAAACTCGACCACACCTTGAGGGAGACCCGACCGCAAATTTAATTAACGAAGCAATATAACTTTATTCAGCCAATTCCTCGACGCGAGATGAGCCAAAAACGCACACGGCTCTTTAGAGAAAAGAAATTGTGAATGAAGAACTCCGTTAGCGGAATTGTTTGCTCCTGTGTGATATGAAGCCGCACCTTGTCCGTTGGTGATGTGACACAGAACCTCCAGTCACGCACATGCCTTTATCGGTACATAATCCAATTGCATCCGATCCCGGATGGTATAAAAAGGTGGAAAGTTGGCACAGAAGAAAAAAGGCTGCTTTCCGTATAGGAAGAACGAAACCCCATCAAGACTTGGATCTATACTGTAGATCCATTATCAATCATGACCTCCTCAAATCGAAACATGACAATGCCCCGGTCAAACTCCACCACTGTGGAAGCCATGAAAAAGGCCGCTAACGACAGACAGGACAACCTCATCGCTGGCTACACTTATATCGTGCTGAGCTTAATCGGCTGTGCCGGTTCCCTCATCTGTTTTTTGGCCATCTTCACGCTTCGATCGCGTGGCAATAACAATAAAACTCTGTCCAGCGTCCAGCCCATCTTCATCAGTTTTTGTGTTTCCAGCCTTTTTTTCAGCATCGTCTGCGCATTCCAGGCTTACAGTAAGAAGCTGCGTTGCGCTTGTAGATCAAGGCAACACTATACTTTTTTTTATTAAACTAGAATACTTGATTTAACTAAGACATAAGCCATTAAAAGAACTTTTGGATGAATTAGCATTTGTATATACAGAGTTTACCACGAACATCTACTCAACTTTGAATGGGTCTCTAAACTCTACCATTGCTAAAAACCCTTAAATTCTTTCAAAAGCAGATGTCTAAGTGAGTTGAACGTCATAAAAATTTGAGTTTTAAAACGATCATTGAAAACCGTTAGCCTCAGCACTGTTTTTGTGAAATTCGCAATTTTGAGCCCGCAACGTTCGGCCAGAATTTGGCCGTCCTTTTCAAGGATATATATTTCTCAATGAAATTTCAGAAAAAATTGCTTAGTACATATATACATATCAAAGAACTCTACTAAATTATGTCTCTCCGCTTCTTTACGGAATTATTAGTTTTTTATTATATTTGACAGCCAACCTGTTAGCTATCTCATATAAATTTTGAAATGACTTGATGGGACGACTCTCCCGCTCACTTCCGACTTTGACCAAAAGAAGCAAGCTCTAATTTTTACTTATACACTACTTTTGTTTGTTTAGTAGCTTGGCTTTGCATTATCGGCTTGTGAGATGACAAAAAGTCAAGTTAATTCAATCAAAAATCCAATCTACACAATAGTCAAATAGATTGTTTTTTCATTTGGCGAACCCAGGAAGCTCCCCATCAAAGTGTCCATAATCTGTTGGTTTGCAACATGATCTGAACTCTATACAGCACATTTTGATAATTGTGAACATTGAAACCAGTACACGTGGTTTTTACCGTAACCCCTCAATGTTGAGTAAATGTTTGTGGTAGACCCTGTAAAATTAAGAAGAGCTAAGCGAAATTCGTTCTTAACCCTCTGGTTGCCGGGTGTTTTAGGTATACGGGTAGTGCTGGGTCAGCCAAAGTTGGCTTAAATAGGGAAAGTACCTAACTTGTATGGTTAACATGAGTAGGGTTCATTTGGCACTTTCCCTTCTCGGTTAGTGCCGTACCGCCAGACGGCGCTGTTGCGCCTCCACACAACAACCTGACAACAGCTGACATTTTGCCAATAGGGAATCAAAACATCTTCCTAGTGAGTTCAATTTTTTCATTACGCTCTCGATTGCTTGTTTATTTCATTTTTAACTGGATTTCATTGGTATGGTCGTTGGCTAGAACCCTTTTTAATTTCGAAGCCCGGAAATTTTTTTTCAGCACGCACCGCAAGTTAGTAAACATGTCATTTAAGTTTAAGCCAAGTTTGGCTTAATGAGTTCTCACCACTTCCGAAATTTGTTTTCAAAAGTTGTTTTTACTTTATATTTTACGGTTTTGTTAGAGGATCAAAGCAAAAAACCGTATCAAAAAAGTGTAAATGCTCGATGAGCAAATGGAGTTTGAAGGAAGAATTAAGCCAGTGTAAGCTGACCGGCACTCAGAGGGTTAAAAATATTACATAATAAACAGGTTACCCCTATTGTCCCATCCTTTTGCCACTTTTCAAATACTGTCCCACCCTTTGGACTTTATATTAAAATTAAATTGACATAGAAATACAATTTCGATACCGGGTTAGTTACTTTACTGCAAATTTTAATTACGTTATATGACACTAAAGAACTAGCAATGCAGGGTTCGAACTGATTTTCGTTTTTTTTTATATCTACAGATTATAGTTGTATGCATCGTACTGCCCACCATGGCCCTGAATACTTGAATTTAATGAAATTTGCTTGGGCTAAAACCGTAGAACGAGTTTTCTGATCATGTTTGGCGAGACCGATAAGATCTGTAAAAGTCTTGCCTCTAGCAAGACGATGTTAGTCTGAATTTAAATTAAATTAGCAAACGATGCGGTTGTTAGGAAGATAGAGGAGCTACAATTTACAGTCAACGGAATTTTGACTAAAGAATAAATTGATTGAGCTTACGCTTTACGTTTTCATAAGTCTGAATTTTACAAATATGATTTCATTTCAAACCTCATGTTGTTAAAGATAGGATTATTTTTCAAATTCGCCCGTCATCTAATACTATGGCACGGGGAAGCAGAACGGCACACATCTGCAACGCTGAAATTAGTTGGTTTCCTACAACCAAATATAATTTGTGGAAATCTATAGAATGTCAAAATTAGGACGAATTAAAAATATTTCTAATTTTTAACGACACGCAATTTGAAATGAAATATTGGTAAAATTCGGACTTAATATGGAAATTTCAATCAATTTATTCTTGAATTAACAAAATTCCATTGGCTGTAAATTTTCGATCCTCGGTCTTCTTAATGATCTCATCGTCTGTTAGTTCAAATATTACATTCCAAAAAAAGAGGAAATTATAATCTCCAGATACGTGATAAACGTCACAACAAAAAAAAGATAATATTAAAATCCAGGTTGTCTCGTCAGTCGACCAAATTTCCTAGCCGACCCCGCTGACGATCCGTTGTGCCAAATTATTGCATTCGTCTACTATGTAATCTCTCCTGTCGACCAACTGCAGCATGCCACCCTCGCTTTCCATCGTTTTTTCACGATTGTCCTAGCCAACCGTTTTGTCTGGCTTCGCTCGCGAGCATGTACTGCGATTCTAGTGGCTGTCCCTTGGCTCTTCCTGGGTATTATCGGGGTTCTCCCGTTTTTCCACGTCGGTGTAGTCTACGGCTATAACCCCACATTAGACCGCTGTTTCATCACCCGGGTCAACTCTTGGGCGTACATTCAATTCAACAAGGTCTTCTTCATCGTCTTCTCCCTGGCGAGCATTGCCTTTTGCTACACGTCCATTGCGGTTAAGGTGGGTGACATTATATTTTAAATTTTAATAATCTGAAAAATTAATCCAAATAAGATTATTTGTTGGAAAGTAAAACTGTAAAATTAATCTACCCAGAATACATTTGAACAATAAATTGAGCAGACTTGCATTTATTTAAAATCTACGCATAAACGCTTGGATTATGGACCTGAATGGACCTGAATGGACCTGAACTATTTTTTCTGAAATTAACTATCACACGTTTCAACATACCGTACAGCAAGTCATAGATTTAAATAGTAGCTTTCAACAAGTTTTACTGTAAATTCGCACCCTTAAAATATAAGAAAAAATATAACATTATGGGAAAAAAATGCTGTTACAATTTAAATATATTGCAGGTGGGGATGACCCGTCGCCGAGCCATTGGGGTGGTAGAAATGTCTAGCAGACGTGACGATTCGGGCGGTATTCCAGGCAGGATGGAGCCAACCAATATCAAGCAACAAAATAAAAAAGGTGCTGGAGTGACAAAAACCGTGATTGCCCTGTGTCTGCTCTTCGTTATCTCATTCCTCCCGTGGATGATCTACCCTCTGGTGGCGAAAACGGACGTGGCTTTGAACACGCCACAGGGTTTGACGGTTGTGACGTTGTACTTATTTGGTGAGTGAATGTTTTGAGGACATTTTGTAGCGGTGGATCGTTGACCTTTTGGGTTATTTTCTCTGTCGCAGGATGCGCCGCGAGTCCGTGGCTGATTGTCCTGCTGACGCCTGCCCTACGAAATCATGTCAACCGGCAATTTCATCGAATTGGTTCTTCAGTGGATGCCTCATGGGCATTGCAGCAAAGGCACTAATCGGCTTATTATACATATAATCCAGCTCATTTGGGCTTGTTCCGGATTTTACTGTATTAGTATGCAACATTAATAATGGGCCATTCAAATCAATGTTATTACGTATAAATGCTGTCTGGCGATTTTGTCGCATGATCATTCCATCAACACAAAATGTTATGATCGCAAATGATAAAGTTAAAGCAGAAACGCAGAATAAGCGGTGGCTGGTTAACGGCTACACAAACTCCCCATAAAAAATGCGTATAAAAAAACATGGTTGACACGCGAGTCAAATTTTTAGCGGAGTAAAAGAATCCTGAGGATTACTGCTGAAATGACCTGACGGAGAACGTTTCCGAACAAGCCAGATTCAGACTAGAAAAGGCATTGGTTTCGAACAAGTTTCCACACTTAACGGTTTCTTACACTTACGCCCACTTACGTCACCAGGAATCGATCGCTCGTGCTCAAGATTACACACAAACATTAACCTCGGTTAAAAGGAAACGGGGTTCAACTTAGAAAACGGCCTCGCTGCGCTCGGCCTTAATAATTATTCATCCAAAGAATAGTCCTATCGCACAATAAAGTTACAGGTAATTAACAGTACCGCAATTTATTTGCTGCGAAGGTTTTTGTGATGCCCTTGATGAGATTCGATGAGAGGTTATTTGTTTTCAGCACTTTGAGCCGCTTGATATCTTCCGCTGGTATGCTCTGAAACAGGTTGCTCGAGAGGTCCAGCGAAACAGCGTGCTGACCAGATTGAAAAGGGCGCCTCTGATACTTTAATTACAGGAAGGTAACGTATAAATAAGTATGATTTTTAAAGCGCTCTAATTTTGTTACCCTAATCAATTCAAATATCGATATTTTATTTCTTGTTCCTATTATCCACGGCTTTTGACATTCACATATATGTTTATTTGATACTTGAGAGTAATATTATCATTTGACGTCTGACATGGAGGCTAACTAAAGCTAAAGCGTAGGCAATAAATTAAGTAGTAAAATTCGGAATTTTTTTTTAATAGAACATAAAAGTAATTGATTGGAAACATTTGAAGAATAATGTATACTCGGTTGATATATTGATATATGACTATGTAATGATATGTTTCAATTAAATACAAATTTTTTCAATTAATATTTTATCATAAATTGGTAAATTATTTTAATAATCTATTGTCAATATAGATCTAATAGAATAATAGCTGAAATATGACTTAGTATAATTTTATTTCCAACAGTACAGCGTATAGCTTCTTTAGGGCAACACGTCTCTGCATTGCAGTCGAAGTACAAAAACCCACTAAAAAAAGCAGAGTATGATCGACTGATTGTTCGACCTTCTCAAGATTCAATCACGAAAGACAGATAATTCTGCTGTTTAAAAAGAAGTCCCAACAATGTGCCTAACAGTTTCCGCACATCGGCCCACGTCAACGTTCCTTGTGATGCAAGATAGGCATCAACCACCGGCCAAACTTCCGCGTAAGGCAAGTACTCTTTCCGGCTCTTCATCTCCTCATAGGCGGTGCGTGAGGCATCGGTTAGTGTGGCCGCTTTTCCGGTTGTCTTCCCGGGTGTCGTCAATGGACTGGCCACGGCGACGATACTTCGTGTGACTATTTTGAAGGGGCGGGACAGCACAGGAGGCTTGCCCACACCGATAGCGCTGAGCAGTCCACCTTTCTCTTCCGTGAAGCCAAAGAGAGCCTCGACAAAGTCTCGCAGAGCGATGGGCCATACATCGACACTGGCACTACTACCTGAAAAACCAAAATACGAGCTGGTCAGGTAGTGCCCATCTGTCTTCTCGTGTGCCTCTGTCCTGTATGTCTACATGTGTGTCTGCGTGTCAGTCTGTGTGTCTGTTTGTCTGTGTGTCGTCTGTGTGTCGTCTGTGTGTCTGTGTGTCTGTCTGACTGTTTCTCTGTGTGTCTGTCTTTCTTTCTTTCTCTCTATCTGCCTAAAAATCCTTACCTAACAAAAAGACATGGTTCCACAACAAGAAGACTTTATTCTGATGATCCGGCAATGGCCGGATTTTACACCACTCCACTAGACTCTGCATCAGCTCAATCCGTCGAACGGAATCAGCCGTCTGAATGATCCGCAGGAAATGAGCGTGCAGAGTAAAAAACGCCTGCTTGGCCAGACAGGTCTTAATAAACTCGGCACTACTCAGTTCAGGCGTCTCCAAAACGTGGACCACCATCCACCAATCCCGCTGGTAGAGTTCGGCAAAGTGTGCTGCAATAAGAGTCTCCAGGTAGGCGACCATGGCCTCCACTGAGGCCACACACCGGCAACACCCGGCCACCATGGATATGAGTAGTGGACTACCGGCGTTTTGAGCGATCCAAATCAAAACAGCATTACGGATGAGGTTGTCGATCTTCTTGTCGGCCACGTGGTTGGATAGGTTGAAGATTTCTGATGCAAGGGCCAAGTAGCCCTGATAGCGGATTTGAGGATCCGACGAAATCCATGCCTGAAACAGGAAAAGTTCAGGCGCAAGACTAAACCGATAACGAGGAGGACAACTTACTATCAAACGAAGAACAGACCGACAGATAAACAGAGAGATACAAATGAACAGACAGACAAGACAACAGACAGACAGACAAGACAACAGACAGACAGAAAGCAACAAACAGACATAAAGACAGACAGGCACACAAGCACACAGATAGCCAGACATACGTACAAGACACACCGACTTACAGACAAACAGACAGAAATATAAAAGTACAGACAGACAGACAGACCGTTTCGCAGGCCTTGAGCGTGGAGATGATGAAGGATGGCAGGTCAGCAGACTTCCTCGCTGTATAAAATGCCACGGCAGCCCGGCCGTAAATTTGCACAAATAGCGCACGTTTTTCCACGGTGTACTGCGTCGGATTTAAATTTGCAGTCTCAAACTGGGTAATCAACTTTAAAAACAGAACGATCGAGCAGTTCTCGATGTCTTCGTTCGCTCCGCACCAACTTGCGATGACTTCCGGATTTCTGGCTAGGGTGTGTACTGCCGCCTGTAAGGAGGGATATTCTAGACAGCTCCATTCGAAATCAACAGTCTCTTTGATGAAATGAGCGATCCCAGTTTTGAAGGGTCGGAATTTCTCATCGGTTCCGTAAAAGGTGACGACCTTGACAATATCCACCAGAAATGGAAGGAATCGTTCGTTTCGGTTGTGTGCAAGTGCTCGACCTGGAAACACCGGGAAAAGGTCATTTGGTTAGTTAAACTTAAATAGTAAATAATCCACAAACCAAGTCCGACTTCATAATTAATAATCGAATTTGAAAAGTATTGCATGTGTCCTAATCAACCAAACTCTTAACAATTCTTTCATACAATTACATATTTAATTTAACTGTACATTATTTCCAAATGCAGTGTGTGGTTTAAATGGATTTTAATTTTAAAATATAAAAAAATTATACCGATGTATATAACAACGTAGTACGTCGCGATATCATTTCAATTTATCTTATAATTTAACAATAAAAATAGATAACAGCTGCGAACATTTAGTTTCACTCAGGAAGTCTGCGCACACTTAGTTTTAGCACAGGAAGTTTTCACTAAGTTTTCACTGCGGGCACTTAGTTTCATATTTAATTATGATTATTTGTCCGAGGCTACGGGCACTTAGTTTTAATATTTATTTGTAATGGGACGTAAATTGTATGTAGTTGTTCGTATAACAGTAGAGGTCAGATTATGGGACACATATACTCCTAGTCTTTAGATATCGCAGATAGTCTAGTTGAGCGGTAGAACTGAGTAGGAGTATAAGGAGGTCATAAAAACGAATGCAGGAACTTGAAGCTGAAAACTGCACTGCAGTTCTGTAGTGTAGTACATTGGTTTGTATGGCAACAGATACTAAAATTTCATTTAATTTCATTTAATACTAAAACTAAGTGTCCTCAGCCTAAATTAAGTGTATATTTAAAAAACTAACGAGGAAACGTAGGTGGGCTGTTGCCTAGTTTTGACTTCTCGTTTCTTTGCAAGGCAAACTAACCAGGTCTACTACGTCTTAAGCGTGAAAACTCGTCCCCGTTTCTGGACAGTGGCCGGTAACATCGATTTGAGTTTTCTCTGTACGATGTTTTGCAACTAAACCGGTCACCGCTGCAAACTGGTGCATTCATTGATAGTTGATGCAATCAACGCAGCGCGAGCGATGCTACAATCAATCGCACACACCGCAGTCGTTATTTAACACTAATCAAGGTCGCATCAATTGTTTTTCTTGTTTCTAATTAAGTAGCTTTAGAAAACCTTTGCTTGATTGCTCGATTACACTACAACCCAGTCGATGGATTGATTGGCGCTCAGAGTTTTTTTACTGTAGGAAGCATTTTGTTGTGCTTTTTTTAGATTGTGTTAGATTTTTTGGTACTTTTAACTTTAGATTGTTTTAGATGTTTTATTACTTATAACTTAGGCGATCAGTTGATTGAATGAATGATCAAATTTAGTTTATTCTTTTCTTGCCTTAAAAGCACAACAAATTGCTTCCTACAGTAAAAACACTCTCTGAGCGCCAATCAATCAATCAACAGGGCTGCAGTGTAATCAAGCAATCAAGCAAAGGGTTTGTAGAGCTACTTAATTAGAAACAAGAAAAACAATAGCTGCGACCTTGGTTAGTGTTAAATAACGACTGTGGTGTGTGCGATTGATTGTAACATTGCTTGCGTTGTATAATTGCATCAACTATCAATCAATGCACCAGTTTGCAGCAGTGACCGGCTTAGTTACAAATCATCGTACAGAGAAAACTCAAATCGATGTTACCGGCCACTGTCCAGAAACGGGGACGAGTTTTCACGCTTAAGACGTAGTAGACCTGGTCAGTTTGCCTTGCAAAGAAACGAGAAGTCAAAACTAGGCAACAACCCACCTATGTTTCCTCGTAAGTGTAACTAAAACTAAGGACCCGCAGACAACTAAGTGCAAACTAAGTGTCCGCAGTCTTCCTGAGTGAAACTAAGTGCCCGCAGGGGTCACCATAAAAATAATAATCCTGTTAATCATTCATTTGAACCATTAACTTGGAGTTTTATATAAATACTGCCTATGTACGTAACTATGAGAGCCGGATTTATCTTATTTTAACTTATTTTTTAGTCATTTAAAAATAATCGTTATCGCTACTGTAATTATTAAGGTTCTAACCCCATGGAATTCGTTCGGTGAGGTTCCCGACGAAAACTCTCACTTCCTGTGTGCCGGCCTCGGTGACTGCTACAAAGCTCTGGAGAGAGTCGGAATCGGGGATGAATTGTTCCCACGGCAGTTTGGTCAATTCCATACTGATTGCGACGGCCACGAAGCTCTCGGTGGGCGGGACAGAGTAGGAGTGATAGAACCACTGCCAGACCAGTCGAAGGGTGTCTGCATTTTTTGCGGAGAGTTCGGCCAAAACGAGCCGAAGGGCCGATATCAGCTGAGAAGCGATGGGCAGATCCGCTTGGAGGAAGGCGTGCTCCTCGCTCAGCCACACGTGGAAGAGGTGCACGACGAAAGCGAAAGTGCCTACACAAACAGGTGGGGGAAAAAGGAGAAATTAGGACCCCATGCGTAACGAGAGTTAATTGTAATTTATATAAGTTAATTGTAAGTGAACTTTTATTCAAAAAGAGGATTAACAATTGTGTGAGAGCAAAAAGTAAACAACGCAATAAATAAATAATCATAATAAAAGAGACTTAATGTGAAAAGCGTTCTAATTACCTTCCGTCTTAGGTTCGTCCCGCAGGCTGACTGTCGAGAGGGTCAGAAGCAGGACAGCCACAACCCTGGTATATTGTCCCAAAATGGAAAAGAGCCCAAACGCCTTGGCAGTCTTATTGTCCCTCCGAATGTCTCCAAAAAAGTGATTGATCAGTTGAGCAATGACCAAGGCCAACTCCAACGAGATTCTCCCGTCCGCCATAGCCTCTCGTATGCCAGTGAAATCCCTCTCCCAGTCGTCTTTCGCCACATTCTCCGTCTGCGCGGAAATGCCGAGCGCCGAGAAGAAGCAGGACGACCAGCCTATGAGTAGCAAAAAAGCAGCGGAAAATTTAAAAAAATCAAGGCAATGATTCAAAAAATGAAAACAGTTTTAGTATAAATATTCGTTCAACTACGTGAAGAATACTAACAAACTAACCGCTGGGTGGAAAAACAGTCTTGCTAGACAGATCCAACAGACATCGAAGGACATCCACCAGATGGAGTGGGAACCGAAACTCGACAAGGTTGCGGATGTGCTGACAGTAGATTTCAAAAAGGGGACTGTCTTGAAAGGAAGGGCTGCTGTCGAGTTGACTAATCCCGTAGGCTAGCGTTGAGAGGAATTCCATCCGGGAGCTCACATTGACCGACGGTTCGTTCAGATAGCGCTTAACGTCGAAGGTGGAGAGTAGCTGGATTAAGGCTTCGTTATTTTTTCCCTGCATGAACATAAAAGTGAACATGATGTTTGCTTGTCTTTTTGTCTGTCTGTCTGTCTGTCTGCCTGCCTGCCTGCATGCCTGCCTGCCTGCCTGCCTGCCTGTTTGTCTGTCTGCCTGTCTGTTTGTCTGTCTGTCTGCCTGCCTATCTGTCGGCAGTCTGCTTGTATGTTTGTATGTTTATCTGTCTGTCTGCCTGCTTCGCTGCCTGCCCGTTTGTGTGTCTGTTTGTCTACTGCATGCGTGCATGCGTCTGTTCGTTTTCAGCCTCCATGCCTGCACCGCCATACCTGCAAAGTCTGGCTTTTCTTGTACATCAATAAGAACTCCTGCGGTACGATGTTGGGCGTGAAATGCAGGATTAACATGGGAATAGCAAGTGGATTATTCAAGCAAGTGTCTAGCAAAGGACGGCATTGAGCCTTCTGATTGGCGATAAAATTCTGCCCCAAGACGTCCACACATGAATGGAAAAACTTCCGCGTCAGCGGATGCTCGTCAGATTCCTGGCCGATAAACACCAGCATGTGGTAGAACAATACAGCACCGACTTCGGCAACACGCGCAGGACTGCATGTCTTAGTGGAGTTGATCAGGAGGGAGATGGCCTTTTCGAAGCGGACCACCGATGTGACGAGTGGTTTCAGGTCGATCTTCTGCGCTCGGAGGACCATGTTATTCCACTCCTCGCTATAAAGAAAAAGATAAGTAAGCAGTACAGTTGAAGGACAAACAGCTATGGAGGGAAGCACAGGCAGGCAGGCAGGCAGGCAGGCAGGCAGGCAGACAGGCAGGCAGACAGGCAGACAGGCAGGCAGGTAGACAGGCAGGCAGGCAGACAGGCAGGCAGCAGGCAGGCAGGCAGACAGGCAGGCAGACAGACAAACTAAGCAGACAGACCGACACACACACAGACAAATAATTAGGCAGAGAGGCAAGCAAGCAGGTAGACAGGCCTAAAAAAGAAAGGCAGGTAAAAACAAAGTGCAGTCGGATAGGGTGGATAAGTACCGATTTTGAAGATAAGCTCGATGGACAGCGTCATTACGAGAAAATTCTTTAAAGCTAAGTTCGATTTCCGCCGGTCCGGAGCACTGACTCTTATGGCATGTCGGGTATACAGTAACATGTTTCTCCACATTTGTGTTGAGTTCAGCGATCAGTTCCAAAAAGTACCCATCCAGACTTCCGTGCTCGACAACCCGGTTCACAAAGGCCTTTGCAGCTTCCTGAATAGTCGTTAAGTCCGGTCGAAGAGCAAAGAGAATCTGAATTTAAAGAGAAGATGAAAAGAAATAGCTGTTCGTCTGTTTGTCTGTCTATGGGTCAGTCTTTACATGTAAGCACATTTACTCTACGCTTCCGATCTCAAGGGTCGATTATGCCCCACCCCCGCTGATTTACATCAAGCTGAACGGATCGTTCAATTCCGTTCACTTGTCCGTGATTGGCCCATTGGTTTTTGCCTGACAGGCTATGCTAACTTGCTTGATTGAAATGATGATTTCGGTTTCAAAATTTTCAAGTCAATAAAGTTTAAGTGAATCTGAATGAACAACCAAGCGACCGACGGAACGTCTTTTCGGGCCGAACCTAAAATCGACCCTTGAGATCGGGAGCGTACAGTATCTGCTTGCCTGCTTATTTTTCTACTTATTTGCCTTGTTTGCATGCTGACTTGTGCACTATATATCTGTTTTGAACGTCCCTTAATTTGGCAGTTTCCTATTTATAGGCCCAATTACTTGTCTCCCTGTTTGTGAGTTTTTGCCTGTCTGATTGATTTCTGTCGGTCGGTTTCTGTACGTCTGAGTGTCTTCCTGCCTACTTGTCTGTCTATTTGTCTCTCTGCCTAGTTGCCTGACTACTTTTTTGTCTTTTCACATGTCTACTTATCTGCCTGCCTGTTTGTCTTTCTGCCTATTTGTCTGTTTGTTTACCTGTCTATCTATCTGACTGTCTATTTGCTTCACTGTCCGCAGCCAGATTCAACTTACTTTGGAAGGATCAAACAGGGAGCTGGCATCGACCGGTACAAATGGCGATGCTGCCGGATACGTCGACGGCGGCCCTAGCGGCGTGTCCAGTCCACGAATCGGTGAGGAAAGCAGGCCAGACCTCCGTCTGACCGGTCGCACCTCAAACGGTAACCAGTGTTCCGCTTGCTGCCGCATCGATGCATACACCGTCTGGATGTCGACAAAGTGACTCCACGGTTCAGAATGGGCGTTCAACACAGTGCTCAACATTTCCGGCTGATACTCCCTCGGCAGGGACGGCAAGTAAAAATTGGCATGATGAATTTTCGGCTCGTCCATCCACAAGGCAAACGCCCTAACTGCGTGTTGGAGATCCTCGAAGAACGCCAGAGACCGCTCGCTCGGCGCAGCTCCGCGTGTTCTAAATCGGACATCAAAATATAAATTCTTTGATAACGGCAAAAAAACGAGTTTTATTTTGTAAACAAAACTACTGAGAAAAAAAACCTATTCGCTCCTATTTTGGTAGCGAGTAATAAAACGCTTATTAATCCAAATTACTATTTTTTTAGTTATTCAAATTATCCAAATTAAATTAAGTATCAATTGAAATGATTGAACGTGATTAATTTATTGAATTGAATTCACCGAAAAAAATAAAACTACAGAGCATCATCAACTATCATCATCATCAAAACCCATCAAAAGCCTAAAAACTAACAAGTTCAGTAAAAACGTAACTCATTCGACTTTAAATAAGTAAATAATAAACGGTCAATTTTTAAGCGTTTAATTCTTTAATAGGTGAAAACAAAAAATAATTTAATTGATAAAATTTGAATGAAATCCCAGTAGTATTTGTTACAAATTTATATTAGAACCCAACCGATTACTTTGATCAGAATTATTAAAATGTAGACAATTGATATTTAAACAATATATCCTAAAACAAATATGTAAATGTATATAAAAATCTTCCTCTCCATACTTACCGGTAGTACTCAGCGGCATCCCTGAGTTTCTGCTTGATCGGTTTGAGCAGTTTCGAGGCCTGATTCGACAGGAAGAACTGGTCGCCGATTGAGACGTGGTTGACGGAACGTTGCAGAAACAGCCGGAAGAATTCTTGGCACAGGAGGGGGAAAATTTCCGACTCCACGCTGACGGCGATGATGACTTCGGCGAGGCGGAACAAGGGCAGATCAGGCACGGTCGGTACGGACATGTCCAGTTTCTGAGCGGCTTTTTTGAGGCCCTCTTCGAATGTTCGCTTCTTCTCAGCGGTCAGCACGTCAAGGAGAAGAGCCCATAATCCGGAGGAACTTACTGTTTCCACCTAAATATGAAAAAAATATTGAACGATCATTCGAGGTAAGTTTTTTTTAATAAACTTTATTTTTTATTTTATTTTAATTAGAAGACACTAATGATAGAAAGAAGCACTTTGTTAATGAAACTAATTGCTTCATAACTTTATTGAAAATCTTGGAATCTTTACTTTAGTGGAAGAACAATCCTGCAAGGATTCGTTCATGGAATACTACATTTAAACTTTTAAACTTGAAAATTTGCTATATTTAGTAAATTTGAAATTTAACTTCCCATCGACCTATAAAAAGTATTGTTAATATGAGAAATTTAAGATAGAACGCTGCAGATAAAAGGGCCAATAACTGTATTTATTTTAATTATTTTAATTAGAATTAATTAAATTTAACTTTACTAAATTCAACTGTAATTAAACTATAAAATTAAATTAGTGAATTTGGCCGACCTGTAAGACGGCATAACCAAGCCAAGGAGCTGCCGCCAGTTTGGTGCTGTCAATTAAAATATAAGCCGGAGAGGTGCCAGCCGTCATCCAGGACACGAGTGCCGTCATGCCGCTCCCGCGACTGGGCTGACTTTCGCGGTACTCTTCATACGCTTCCCGGAGGACCGTGAGAACGACCTTCATTTCTCCTGCGTAGAAGGCAAATTTGACGACCTGATCCAACACGTAGAGGGTCTCCGCGGTGCGATTCCAGTTTTTTAGAGCAGTCAGGATGCGACACCAGAAGGCCATTGCCGCCGCGAGGTTCGGTCCCGCTTGGAGAAGTTGATGAATCACCATATTCCCGAAACTCTAAACTCAAAAACCGGTCAAATTTATTTTTCAATCACTTTTCAAAAACTCAACTATAAATTTGATCATATTGCTACAGAGCAAATTGATAAGCTGATAAAAATATTTTTTAATTTTTATCCAGAATATAATGCATTTATATTTATTATATTTATATAATTTAAATTTAGATATATTGCTATATTTCTATTTCATACTTTATTTAAATTGATTGTACATTTCTAATTTTTACATAGATAATATTATATTAGTATTTCACTATTTATTATATTATTTTTTCATATTTTATTAAAATATTGTTATATTTTTGTTTCATATTTTATTTAAATTATATTATATTATATTTCATTTTTGAATTGAAATATTTCATGAAAGTCAAAATTAAATGGATTAATTTAAACCGCGAAGAAAAGAGATTTGTCCTTGTACTAGCACAGTAAGGAGCGTACTAATTGGTACGGTAAAGTATTCGGTGCCCAGCCCACACAACTCAAAATCAGATTGGGGTAATATTAAGACTCATACCAAATATAGAAATATAAAATCAAAACGGAAAAAATCATTCATTTTTAATCCTCTAATTGGACTATTCAAAGGAAATACTTTCAAGAAAAACGAAAAAAATGTTTTCCGCCGGGATCGAACCGGCGACCTTCTGCGTGTGAGGCAGACGTGATAACCGCTACACCAGGAAAACTTCAGTTGTAATAACGACGTTTATACAGTCTAACGAGGATATTGCACCAATACTAGATCATTGATAAGGATGACAGCACAGTACTGGTACCTTTAAAGTTTTCCCCGGAAACTCAAAGGCCAAAATATTTTTAACCATCCGCGTGTACGTCGCATCGGCCTGAAGAAGGCAGTTCATCACAAAGTGAAACTGATCCTGCTGTAGCAGGTAGACCGACTGGTTATTGGCGAAGAACAAGGGCGTGACCACTTCCAGTGTTTCCAGTGCCGGAATGTACAAGTACTGCTCTACCAGAGAGGCGATCCAGTCGAGACCTTGCTTTAACACCCCGCTCGTGGAATGGCCCATGTCAGTCAGCATCACCGCGACGTAACAGGCCATGGGCTGGCGCACCTGCACCGCGTTCAGAGGGCTAAGTGTGACGGCATCGCGCGATAAGTTGGGAATGGTCTCGTCCAGAATGGCGTTGTTCCGGAGGGTAGCTAACCTGTCGGGATGTTGCGCGAGCCGGTGCAGCTTGAGGTCTAGGAGGACTTCCCAACACCAACCAACGAACAGCTGCTCCGGAGTTGATTTGCCTGTGAAAGATTTACGCGGTATTCAAAGGAACTCGTTCTAAAGTGCGTCAGAAGGACTGTCTGTCTGAATCTGAATTTGTCTAATTGCAAGGAAATTTGAATGTCTGTCTGTCTGTTTGTGTATCTATCTATCTATCTATCTATCTGTTTATTAGGTCTGTGTTTATGTCTGTCTGTCTAAAAATAAATTGTCTGTGTGCCTGAAGTGCCTGTACTTGACTGCCTGGAATGCTAACTTGGCGCCCCATTTATGGGTTGAATGTTTGCTTTTGTATCTGGATGAGAATACTTGCTCCTTGATCGTCTGAAGTTGTCTGAACTGGTAGGCCTGAACGTCTAATTGACTGACTACTTTGACTGCATGGGACAATTCCCATTTCACTGTTTGAATGCTAACTGTCTCCCTTTTTGATCTACTCGTCTGTCTGTGTGGTACCCATTGTAAATTGCATGACCGCATAGTCCTGTCTCAAAGTCTGTTTGAATGTCTGCCTCTCAGAATGCCAACATGGCCGTCTGAATGTCTACTGTATACTAGTTACTCTGGGCGACTATCTCTGCCTAGGAATGCCTACTTGTCTGCCTGTCTATCTATGTGGACGTAAATATGATCGTTTGATTCTCTTCATCTCTGTTAACATGGATATCAGAATTGCTGTATGTCTGTACTGTCTGAATAAACGTCCACTCCACTGTCTGAACATTTGCTCGTCTGGCCAAATATGCGGATGCCAGTGACCCCGTCAAAACACCCACTTGTTTGCTTCTTACGGATTGCTCGCATTGGCTGTCTGTATGATCCACAATCGCACTACTTACCAGTAGTGACCATGCTGGATAGACGCAGGAGACTTTCATACAGCAGCAGCCGGCGATTCTTCGTCGAGATGAATTTCAAAAAGGCCTCCACTATGGCCACCGCCACGTACTGATGCACCGCCGGGTCAACCCACAGCTCTCCACCGCCCTCCGCAAAACCCCAATTGAGATTAGACAAAATCTCGCGAGCCAGCAGACAAACGGGATCTTGGATAGCGTCGGCGGTGACCAACCGTTCGCAGACATTGTCGATGTCTGACCGACCGATGCGCCATAATTTCAGAGGCATGTCTTGGAAGAGGAAGACGGCCATCGAACCAACCTGCTCGAGGTTCTTCCACGTGAAGTTACTGACGTCAGAGATGAGGGCGGGGTATTCGGCGCAGATGGAGCAGATGAGATCGCGGCCCAGTTTGGCGTATGTCGCACGGAGCGGACCGAGGAAGGAAATCCGGAGGAGCTCTATTGTGACAGATTCCACTAAGTCTGATAAGGGAAGTCCCTTGTCGCATTGTTTAAGAACCTCTGCAAGAAAAGCCCCCGAATGATGTCTGCATACATGTACTAGTACGTCTGGCTGTCTCTCTGTCCGTCTGTCTGTCTGTATGCTTGCTGTTTGTCTGCTTGTTTGTCTAATTGTCTGTCTGTTTGTATATTTGTCTGTCTGTCTGATAGTTTGTCTATCTGATTGTCTGTCGGTCTATCTGTTTTGTCTGTCTGACTGAATGTCTGTTTGCCCAGTGGGCCTTACCGGCAAGTGCAGTTAAGAGATAGGTCGAATTCGACTCATCCAAACTCTGCAGCTTCTTTTGCAGACTGGAATTTGAGTGCAGATCAGTCAGCTCCCTTCTCCAATAAAACAAATCCGCACGGTATGGAACTTCACTATCGGAGAGGCTTTCCAAAATCACCACGGTCCGCCAGAGATTGGCAAGAGACAAACACTTGGTAGGCCAACCGACCAGGAACTGCAGTGTGCCATTCTTGCCGTGCTCGAGTAGTAGATACATGCCTCGCATCACCAGTTCCTCAAAGTTCAACCGCAATTTTTGGATCATGGGGTCGGACGGTCCCTTGACCTCCTGGAGGCGTTCCCAGAATTCCTTACAATGGACAATGAGTTCGCGGATGATTTGAGCATTCTTCTTGTTGAATCTTGCGTATTTATTCAACGCTGTATTGTCCAAACCTACAAGGAAAAGAACTTTGATAGCCAGTTAGGCAGTGAAATCGACAAGGAGATGACACAGCCAGCTAAGAGGTTCAGGCGGCACCAGACAGACAGACCTAAACCTATAGTTAGGTACCAACCTTGAACAAGAAGCTCCAGAAATTCATAACAGAATCCAAATAATCCGAGGACATCATATTCCGTGATGTGGGCAAACGGTTCCAAATTCACAGTATCTGATCCGAAGAGGCAGGAAAATAGGCCATCAAACGGAAACTGCTTGAGCAAGTAAAAGACATCATTCTCCTCCACATCCATCGTCGTGGTCAGCTTCATGACCTCCATATCACCTAAAACTAAATCTTTATCATATTGTAACTATTATTTATTATTACACTTGACTTGATGAATCAACTCAAATATGTTTCTTTTAGATGTTGTTCAATAATTTAATTTTTAAAACAGTTTGTGAATTAGAAGTCAGATTGAAATTAAAACTAAAACTTACCCTCCGCATCCGGATCAACGACAATCCACGACGAGTCGCCATCGTGTTTGTCATCATCCTCCATAGACGACTGATTGATCGTGAAGGCAGACAGGTAGTCATCCCGGGATTTAGCCGGCATGAGAAGGCACTGCAGCATAGTGACAAAGTGTTTGACGAAAGGGTTGTGGCAATTCTTTGAGGAGAAAGACGGCGGAACAGTCAATTGGAGGAAGACGGAAGCCCATTGGAGGACGGAAGATGGGCAGCGGAGAAGATGATTCAGGAGGAATAATTGGTCGAAAAAACTACTGGCTCGTATGAGGATTCCCACTGAGCCGGTCAACCATGCCTTAATGTCCGATCGAAATTTCTCACTTCCCAGAGGCATCCTGCAAAGCGGGAATGGATACGATATTTCAAGGTTAGTACGTACGTGTAGAAAACCATTAGTAAAAAATACTGTACATTATGTGTATTCATTTAGAATGAAACAGTATAACTGTTCCAATCAAAAGTAACTTTAATTTGATTTTATTTATAACACCGAGCACGCGTGCAACTAAATAATTTATATTTTGCATCAAATAAATAAATTCTCATATTAATTTAAATTAGGTTTGCACTATAATGCAACTTTTACTTAAAATATCGAAATCGCCTGCAACTAAATAAATAATATTTCATGCAAAATAATTACATGCTGATGCTAATTTAAATTGCATTTGCACTACAATTTTACTGTTATTTAATTATTAATGCTAAAACACTATAGCTTTCATCAAGTTTCAGACAACATTTTTTCAATCAAAGCCCCAAACAGAATAAATAATCTTATGATTTACCTCTAATTATTTAACCTCTGTCAAAGACCGTTTTATTAAATGTTTTTCAAGAACTACAACACACCAAACATAACAAATATATAAATATTATATATCTTTATTATAAAATATGTTATATATTAAATATATATTGTATACATTAGAATATTAACTACCTTGAAATTTTATTTACTTTCTATTTAGCTTTTCATGTTAATTCACTTTCCACATTCCGCAAGACGGAACATACCGGTGGAAGGCAAACAAGACGCTGACGCAAATGCGAATCTCCGCCGTCTCCGGGGTCTTCACAAAATCTCCCCGCGGAATCGCCGCCGCACAGTCCCGCAACCCGCCCGTCAACGGGTTATCGCGTAACACCTCAAACAAGAAGCACTCCACCTGGAACCGCGCCAATTCCGCCGTGCATTTAAACCGGAACGAAGTGTCGTAGAGGAAACTCCGGATCGACTCCAAATGCATGCCGAATTCTGTCAGCGCGACTTTATTTAAGTGGCACTGCCGGTAGAAGTGCTCCCCGGTGACGGCCTTGTTATCCGCGCACCGGCCCGTCTCGCTAACCCGTTGGTCGGTGATCTTCCACACGTCCTCACGGGTCTTCTCGCAGAGACGCTGAATCTTCTTCAAGTCCTGCAGGGCGGCTTCGTACGCGGTCACCGCTTTAAGGTATTCGTTCAGGTAGATGTACAGCGGGTGCCGGAGGAAACTCCCAACCAAATTGGACTACAAAGTCAAAGAATCGTCTTGAAACGACGCCATTGATTGATGGATTGCTATGTTCAGTTAATTAACCGTGATAGATTGATTGATTAACTGGCCCTAGCACATAATCAAGCAAATTCATCAATCAACGCCCACTTACATCGATGAACTGATCGATCACTCCTTCCAGCGATCTGGCCTCCGCGTTGACAAAGTACATGGCCATTTCTGCGCGAGTGAGCGGTCTGGGCTCCGCCACAATTCTCTGCTTCTCTGACAGGGAGGGATAGAGCGGAGCGGAACTACGAACGGCTTCGACGGGACGGTTCTGCGCCAGTGGATTCCTGATGAGTACTCTCTCCTTCGCTTCCATGGTATTCGGCGTAGCTGACTTCTCCACTGCCAAAATAGTTTCAAAATTTCGAATTGACTCCGGGCCAATAGATGCTATTAATTTGGGAATGGGCGCGATCAGTGGGGGCACGGGTGCGAAGACGAAGTCTAAAGTGCCTAATGGCTCCGCGACGTCTCCGAGGGTTTCCGCTGATTTCCCCAGACTTACACTACCGATTTGAACTCCCAAAGGCTTCTCCGATTCCTCACTCCTAGCTTCAACATCTTCCGAAAGCAAAACCGGGGACGGAAGGCGGTCTGACTTAGTGCGGAGGGAATTCAATGATGCTTCCTCTAAAACGGCAGCTTCTTCCCTTTCCATGGTTTTTGATGCAGGAATCTCACGCGCCACTTCCAATGCATCATTCCCGTCGGCGGATTGGCTGAAAAATTCCTTTTCCTCCTCCTGGACTTCGACTTTTTCCTTTTTAACAGAAAAACACAATTAGAAATGTGATTTTGAACGAAAACACCATTTCTATCGAGTATGCGTCATACCTTGACTTTCTTATTTTTTGGTTTTCGCACGCGCACCGCCTCCATTTCTCCTCACAATTTGTAATCGGGATAATGCTTCCAATCCGCAACGAAGCAATGATGTGAAATGGTTTAAAATGCGCAAAAAAAGAGGATAGCCAAGTTTTCAGGGGTATGAGCAGAGCTCGTTATAAAAACCACAACAAATCATTTGCAACAGAGATTTGACGAACATAAATTTCTTATCAACGGAATTTTATTACTTGTTAGTGTTATTCTAAGAATGTTTTGAAAGATTTATCGGTATAGGGTAAAAAGAACGTAAGCCGAAAAAGGTAGCTGTACA
>LRSR01010449.1:0-10295 GCA_001579985.1 Hypsibius dujardini | reverse complement strand
AACCGTTTAGTCGATTTATGGTAAAGTAAGAACTGAAGGCAAGAAATCAGCTGACTAAATTTTAGCTTTTTCGTTTTTCCACCTAGATTTTTAGTAGTTAAAAAAAAGAACCGTGTCCTGAACAAGAAATTTATTACCAATTTTGTTTTTTTTGTGTGTTTCGTTTTGCCTTCCCGAGTATGATAGGAATATCGCTGATTGGATAAGAATTTCGCAGTAATGTTGCAATCCCGCTGTCTCCTGACCGCGTTCTTCGCCAATATTAGGCTATAGACTATTCGGAATGGCTATTTTACCCTAATAGAACCCTGGCTATTTTACCCTTCCCTGTATATATCACTAGGGGCCCAAATCGCACCCCACTATTTTACCCTTGTCCGTCCGTCTGTCCGTCAGTTGGCCGTCCACCCGCATCGGATAGTTGGCAAACAACGGGCGAACAGATATCCAATGAACGGACAGCGGACGGACAGACAACGGACGGACGGGTGAACGAGAGACAGACGGACGGACAGACGGACAGACAACGGACGGACGGGTGAACGAGAGATGGACGGACGGGCAGACAACAGACGGACGAACGGACAGCATGGAAGTGGTAAAATAGCCAGGGTGCTGTTGGGCCCCCCACACTACAAGGGAGGGGTAAAACAGCTGTAGCCGTGGAATTTTTGAAATTGAAGACAATTCAAGCACCAAGCATGCTCAGCAGATGGAGGACGACACAAGTGAGTACGTTCGTTCTCTTCATACAATTTATTTACTCATGAGACAAAAAATACGCACAGATTCATCATGAAAGCAAGAGAGGCTACTCCACACTACACTGTGTCGAAAACATGAAAACGCAGACCTCGTCAAAGAGAAAAATTGTCCGTCTCACAGTGGCGCCAACTATCCTCTCAAAAGAAAAGCAAACCAAATCTAAAATCAAAATCCACTACAGTGTGTGCATATAATATGATGCGAATGTCTTCCTCCAAGTCGATAACAAAACCAAAGCTCCAGAAACAGATGCGTGTCTAGGGAAAAAAATGGCGTGCTGCGTTTGAACTACGCGGAAGCGGGATGGACGCAGCGAAAACAAACGTGGCCACAATACTGGATGTTTGGCTCAAACTCGGGCCACCCACTTTCGCTTACGCACAGCTAAAAAGTGGTTCGAACTCGGGCCACCCAGTAATCTGGCCACGTACACACGCGGCAAAAAACTTGCGCTAACCGAATTAAGCCATTACACTCGTTCATACGCAGCTCCGACTTGAAGTGCTTAACTCGGTCAGCGCAAGGTTTTTGCCCCGTTCAGGCGGTTCCGGGCTCCTGGTAGGGCCAAAAGTCGTAGCCCTGCTTCGTGCCGTGGATGAGCGTCTGGATGATCCACTCCACCGTGACCATTTTGACCTTCTTGTTGTTGCAGGAGGCAGTGAGACGCGCGGATGCGACGTCCTCGACGATGACGCAGTCCAACTTGCTCACAGCTGTGACGAAAACACCAATCGTCATAGTGATTGTTTAAATGACGTGTTCGAATTTTATTATTATTAAGTAATTAATTAAAAACCATGGGCAAAGTTTTATTTAAATAAAAATAATTTAAATAAAATATCGTCTTTTTTTTCATGTCAAATTCGTCATTTTAAATAAATATAATAAAAGACCAAATATAACATACCGCTTTCGCTGACGTCCTTCTCCTCCAAAACGGTGGGCTCGGCCTTGCCAGCCTTCAGCGCGGGCACCCACGTGTTGCGGAATCCCGTTCCTCCGAAGAGACCGACGCGCAGATTGTCCAACAGCGTCTTCCGCGGCTGCCTGCAACGAGATGCCAAAAAAAACTGAAATTCGCCAACTTAATTTTAATAAATTAGTTTTGGTTTTTCAAGGTTTGACCAAAGATTAAAAAAAACAAGTCTAAAATTGAATTATTAAATCAATGAAAATTTGGGTTTGATTTTTTAAAGTACCAGTGACGTACCAAGCGACCATCTTGTTGGTCTGGCTAGACTTTCCCGAGGGCAGACGAAACTTCTCAAAGTCGACCTTGGAGCGACCGACTTTGTCGGCCACCTCGATGATCCACTTGTGTGAGACGCACGGAATGTTGGCGGCCAGGCACTGCAAGAACTTGGCCGTGCGGCACGCAGTCGGCGCCACCAAGTAGCGCTTCCCCGAGCTCTACGAGGTGGAAACAGACACACATGAGGTGGAAACAGACACACATGAGGTGGAAACAGACACAGACACACTGAGACAGACACAGGCACAGACACACTGACACAGACAGACACAGACACACACATTGACACAGACACACAGACATACAGACACAGACAGACACACTGACACAGACACAGACAGACACACTGACACAGACACAGACAGACACACTGACAGACACAGACAGACACACTGACACAGACTTAGACAGACACACTGACACAGACAGACACACAGACATACTGACACAGACACAGACAGACACACTGAAACGCTAACCCCAAGGGCAAAGACAAGCAGGAAAAGCAGCCTTACATTGTTCAACTCCTCAAATGTGTTCAAGACGGCACCGCCCAGTTCTTCCACCTTCTTGACGATATACTCCCGCTCGAAGGTGGAATCCTTGTCCGCGCCGCTGGTGATGATGAACGCGGCGTTGGTCAACGGCATCGTGGACTCTGCCGCCGGCGGGCTAGACTCCTTCACCGAATCTAGAGACGATGAGGACGAAACAAATTAGCTCGTCCCAGTCCTTCTCTGAGATTTCATAATGGAAATCGAGAGTACATACTCCCGATGAGATGAGGATGCATGCTCGCCACATACCCGGCTTGCCTTTAGGCGCTCGCTTCGGCTTCTCCGCTTCCGGATCAGCAGACCCGGATCGTTCACGCTCTGCCAGAAAGAAGGTGGCAAACTCCAGTATCTTTTCGCACCACACGCAGAGACAGCGACAGAAAGCACACACGTGGCAAAAACCGACCAACTTTTTACCGGTGCCCAGCAAAATGGAGTGGCCGGAGTTTGAGCCACTCTGGCCAACGCGTGGAGCTCTTTTTGACCACAGCTGACCACGCAGTCTTTGCTTAGTCGATTGATTGATTGACTTTAAAATATTTTGGCGATCTGGTGTTAAATCAATGAATCAAGCAATGTGAGAGACAGCTGCACGCTTTGGCCGAAATTGGCTCAAACTCCGACCACCCCATTTTGCTGGGCGCCGGTAAAAAGTTGGCTTTAATTCGGTCGGCCTGAGGTTTTTTGCCACGTGTGTGTACATACTTCGGCTACTGGAGGATGCTCCCCTGGAGAGGGCGCCTTTGGCCTCCGCTGCCTCGGCCTTTGCGGGTTTGGCAGCTGAAGCGCCCATCTTGCGCCAGCGTTTCACATCCTCCGCCTGGATCATCATGACATTGAAGTTTTTCCTGGACATCAATGGAGATTATGCCCGTTACTAGTCAAATCAGCCCGCGAAACACACCGACCACACAACTCACGGTACGATGGCGCCCTTCTTCGAGGACAGCAAGTGGTTCCCGTCCTCCATGTACACGTTGAAGATCATCTCGTCGTAATACGCCTTGCCCTCGGCGATGACGTTGATGCGAGTGCCCTCCACGAGGATGTCCTTTTCGCGGATGATTTCCGGCACCTCCACGTAGTTGACCTGATCGTTCTCGCTCCATTCAATCTTGAACTTGCTGCAGAAATTGATAAAATGTGCTAAGCGTGAGGGCTCTGATCCAGGGTGGCAGGCCTGGAGATGATGCACACTTACGATCCGCGGGCACCGGTGACGCGTCCGGCGTAGTACCGCCTGTCCTCGTCCCACATGGCGAACACCTTCTCGCCTGTAGAAATGAAAATCAAACGAAACAACGTGAAATCAAACGAAACAACGTGAAATCAAGCAAGCCACATTGCATCTGGCCCCAAGGATGGCGTCAAATGGCAAAGCAGCCGCTCAATCTGTGTTTAAAATGTGTTCTGTGTGTTGTGTCTGTGTTTTTATTTTAACTAAAGACTGTTTTAAATATACAAGTAGTTCTCCCGTGGAGACAAATACCTCTAAAGAATTCCGTTTTTCCAATTCGGAAGACGGTCTCGCGGTCCTCCGCAGTGACTTCCCGCGGCGCCTCATCCTCCTCTTCCGGTGCCGGGGAGGGAGACTTGGGCTTGGTCTTCTTGACCGACGCTTTTGCGGTCGCCTTCGAGGCGGCAGGCTTCTTCTCCGCGGTGGTAGCGGTCTTGGCGGGCGACGCGGTGGCCACGCGCTTACCGGAGGAGGAGCCGTTCTTCCGCTTCGACGAGCCGGATTCCGAAGCGGCAGTGTCACCATTCAGGTCACCTAAGAACGATCAAAAGAAACGCAGAAATTGGAACAATATTATTGAACGATCTTTCTTCTGCAAAACCTCAAGACGAGTGATAAATAAATCATCCCCATACCGTTCTTGGATTCGGCCGAACTTCCTTCAATGGGCTTCAGCTCGTTAATCAGCTTGCACGTTATTTCGTCGAACTCCATAGCAATGTCCGGCAGAGCGACAGCACTGCAGAAGAACAAACCATCGGTCAGTCAACCGCATTGGTTGATTGTCAATCAATCAATCAACCGCATTGGTTGATTGTCAACCAATCAATCAATCAACCGCATTGGTTGATTGTCAGCCAATCAATCAGTCAACCGCATTGGTTGATTGTCAACCGCACGTCAGTCAAAACACGAATGACGATTTGAACGTACAATTTCTCGACGCCGTCGTCCGTTTTCAAGTCATAAGTGGGAGGCTTTCCTTCGCCCCGGTTGACCTTCAACACTGTCGCATCCTCATACTCATCGTCGCCCGCCCGGACGCGGCACTCAACGGTGATCTTCTTCTCGGGATGCTCTTCCAGCACCTTGTTGAGGGCTGAGACGAGGTAGACTGCAGACTTTTTCATATCCACATCGATGCTCTGGTCCAAGAATCGGACGACAGCAAATCTAGGGGGAGCAGAAACGTCAAAGGAGTCACAGCAGACACGAAACACAGCTGACAGGTGAGATGGACACCGTTAACTGCAGCTTACACGGAACCCTTTCGGCTCTTTTTGGACGCATCGTAGAGTGCGGGATAGAAACGGTTGTTGTCGGGCCACAACGCCAGTACGTACTCTTGAGCTACAAATAATCAAATGGCACAGATATAAATCTGAAAACAGGTTGTCTGTCGTATCCTTGTGTCTGTCTGTCTATCTGCCTATCTATCTGCCTGCCTGCCTGTCTGTCTGTCTGTCTATCTGCCTGCCTGCCTGCCTGTCTATCTGCCTGTCTATCTGCCTGTCTGTCTGTCTGTCTGTCTGTCTGTCTGTCTGTCTGTCTGTCTGTCTGTCTGTCTGTCTGTCTGTCTGTCTCTGTTTTTCCGTCTGTGTCTTATTAATGAGGTAATCAAATGGGAAATGCGATTTGAGGACAGGATACTATTTGAGACAGGGTAGATATCAATCAATCTGTCGAAGAATTCGGCAACCGTTGATTAATATGAAGAAGCTGCCCTCCCGATGGAGTGAGATAATGTGTACAATCTACAAATGACTTACTAGAGCTTTCTTTCGACTTGTCGTGGCCATTCCTGCCTGGCTTGGAGGTTTTCCCGAGTGGGGTGCCGTCTTCGTCGTCGTCATCGCTGAGGACGGTTGTTCGAGTGCTGCGCCTCTTTCCAACCAGGCGGGCAGCATTGCTTCCTATTCATTGAAGACATGAAGACCCCGTTAAAGCGTACAAACATACAGAAGCGCTGCGAGCTAGTGCAACGAAATCCTACCTGCAACGCTGGGTTCCTTGACGGCGGGTCGCTTGCTCGTCGTCACAGTCACCGCCGACTCCTCATCACCCGACAACTCCTCCATCTTCCCCTTCTTTGCGGCTTTCTTCGCCTCCAGGAACGCTTCGTCGGAGCACGGTAAAATATCCACAGTCACTGTGGCTGGAATGGCATCAGTCTCTTTCTGTGACTCCACCTAGACGACAAAAATAACCGTCGTGATCCCTTTTCTCAGCATTTCTCTCAGCATTCTCAGCACTTGGTGACTTACGGGTTTGCCTTTGAACACCAGCTCTGAATCTTCGTAGTAGTCGCTCTGCACGCTGGTCTGGATGAAGTACTTGACAGATGTGGTTTTCTTAAGGAACTTCCCCTTCGCCGGCACTGAGGACAGCGGCTCGGTATCCCCGTTCTGCTTCTGGTCCACCATCTCCACGTCTTCGGTGAAGTCGACCGCTGTCGCCCCGTCGTCAGACATTTGCGAATCGGCGGAAGGTTCGAACTTGGGTGGCTCCTTCTTCGGTGAGACCGACTTGGCCTTGATCAATGCCTGTGAATCCTCTTTCGGCTCTTCGGCCACAGCTAAAACAATTATCAAAACAGGAAATTAAAATTTCGCTTTCGTGATATCAGTCAGTCGTTCGATCGCTCCGAATCAAATTGGTACATACGCCAATCAGTCGATCCAATCATTACTCCGGTGGTAATCTCCTTCTACCTTCGATCAATCAAGCAAGCTAGCGATACAACAACACTGTTGAAACAATCAAGCCAATCAATCACTCAAGTCTGCGATACAGCGACACTGTTAAAACATCAAGCCAATCAATCAAGCTGGCAATACAACACTTTTCAAACAATCAAGCCCATCAATCAAGCAAGCCAACCAACAATACTATTCAAACAATCAAGCCAATCAATCAAGCAAGTAAGCGATACAACACTGTTAAAACATCAAGCCAATCAATCAATCGCGCGACTGAACTCATCGCGATGTCTTGGACTGTTTCTTTCTCTTCCAACTTCATTCTATTAGCTAAGAATATGCACTTGCGAGCATACCACACACACAAGGACTGATAATAAAAAGAGAGAATGCACCGCCCGGAAATTCTAAACTCACCGTTGAAATGACCGTTGCTCTTGGAATGGTTCAAGATGTCCGTAGCACGTTGCTCTTCCGCAATCTCCACCTGTTCCAGCACGTCAACGTCGTCGGTCTGTTGCAATTCTGAAACAGTAATATCTTGTCTGATTAAAGGCGCGCACTGGGATCGATGCGCGGTGAACGCGAAGCGACAAGGCGAAAAAAAAACAACAACAACAAAAAATACCAAATTCTTTGTGGCCATTTTGAAGGTCTTCGGCCTGAGGTGCCTGTTCAAGCTGAGCACTGTTAGCATTTCCAATCGCATCAACATCCATATTTATCTAAAAAGGGTTCAAAATGAGGAGGGGAAGCATGCGGGAAACCAGGCCTCAGTGCAAGCAGAAGAAAAACGAAAAAACTTCCCAACATAAAAAAGTCTATTTCTGTCTTTACGTGCAGTGCAATGCGCTCCACAGGCCGAAAACCAAAAATGGCGTTGATTTTGAACTTGACGAGCGCTATTCGCACGGCAAAACGGGTAGTGTCGTGTCCCACTTTCATGAGAGAACTCGAAGAGACGTCTTCGACAAATTCGAAAAATTCCTTCTTCCCTACAGCCCGTTTACTTCACTTACGTCGAGTACCAGTGCCTTCTCTCCGAGTGAAAGCTCCGCAATTCCAGTGTATCTTTCACCGCCAAACGCTGCAAAAATCAGGCCTGGAAGAAGGTTACGCTGTCAGCGATAATGGAAGCGCAGCGCGAAGAAAATATTCCGGAAAAAATGGCGACTCAGTCCGGAGGAGAGTCCGGAGGAGGTAGTGCCACTCGAGATTCCCCGCAAACTTCAAAACTACTAATGCGAGTCTTGCCTTACCAGATGACAATAGCGAACGCGATCAAAACGCTGATATAGAAAATGGCGCGGAAAAGCGGATGGATTTCCTTGGATAAAAGTCCGCAAATGGCTGGAATAAGTGACAGTAACATTACAAGTCCTGATATTTTGCGTACGTCACAGGCGCATTTCTATTCCGTGCCTTGTCTGGGAACAGTTTCGTTATGGCGCAAAGGTGTTCAAACGCGCCTGTGACGTACGCAAAATATCAGGACTTTTACTGTTGTACGTAACAGTACTACAGTAGTGCGTGCAACTTGCACTGTCAACGTGCTGCACACCGGTATGAAATGAAGGCTCATGCAGGTAAGTAGAAGCGTGCAATGTCGCCATGAGGAAACTGCCGAATGAAACCACTCTGGCAGCTACTGCGTTAACTAGTTCATCGCTCAGCGACATTACATAGTTTCCCCTACGTTGATCTTATGGTTTTTTTGTTCCAAAGAATATACCAGTAGTCACTGTCCTTTGGGACTTTTACCGCCAAGGACAAGTTCGAAGCAAGCATATCCTGTTTTACACCCAGTGTAGTCTGTATGTCCTACACTACAAACCCCGTAGAAGCTCAAAGCTACACGATGAATTTTCTGGGAAATTGTGTCCGCAAGTACGACACCTTTGGCCAGAAAAACCAGAACGCTCGATTTGTCAAAAGGCAATTTGTTACCACAAGGCTGCAGACTATACAAAAAAGTGCTTTGATTTGAGGCGGAAATAGTTGGCCACAAGATTACACTGCACATTCCCGCAACACAGATTGCACATGTGATCTTGTGGCCAACTATTTCCGCCTCAAATCAAAGCAGCCTGTGGCTCACTCATGGGTTTCTCTTTGAAGGCAGGTGCTTGATTGTTTGATTTTTCAAAGTGCTATGATATAGTAAAGTAAATCAAACAATCAAGCACTCGCCATCAAAGTGAAACCCATGAGTGAGCCAATTTATCTATCGACCAAGTGGAGGGTGAGCCGAAATACACTTTGCCTCATACATGTATATCGGCCGACCGAGCTTTTGGTAGTCAAAAAAATGTTGTTCTATTATTCAGTACAGCTTTATCTTGATGTAAGCTGAAAAACTCACCGATACGAAAACGCTTACGATAAGACATTAATAGGTTAAAGACGTTTCAAAGCGCAACAAAAGCTGGCTTTTCATCTGTTCAAAAACGGCTAAAAATATCCGATTAAAAATCCCAATCAAACCCGCTCATCGGGTCCCAATCAAACCCGCTCATCGGGCGACAAGTCTCGGCCGATCGACATACTCCAAGCCGTTTTTGAAAATAATCCCCCCAGTCACCATTAGGGCTCCCAGCCACAAAGCAAACCACGAAAATCGAGTGGTAAAATCCGTCTCCGCCGGGGAAAGGATGCACAGCGCGCACATCGCCATCGCCATCAACGCACACACCAAGAGGGCAGTCCAAAAGAATCCCCGCCGATACTCCAGCGGACACGCCTTGGTCGCGCCCTCCTCTTCCTCGACGATGTAGTTGCCCAGGAAGAGGTCGATGGCGTCCTGCCGGAAGCCGTCCATAAAGTTGTTCTTCACGTAGCGTTGCATGCTGTTAAGTCCGTCCCGCATGATGCCGTAGTAGTTGCGGCGCCCGAACCGGGTGAAGTCACTCTTGAGGGCACCTGTCCCGGCGTACTGCACAGAAATGGTGTCGCCGTTATCCGCCCAAATGTGTCGGAATGCCGCGTGTTGCAGTGGATCGTCTTCCAGTTTCTCGCCTGCACCGAAGATTCCGAGGTACCGAAGTTGATCCTCGAGGACTTTCTTGCCGATCAAACCCTGAAAATAATGCGAACTGATTTCACAGGAGCGGTATGTTTGTTCAGTCTGATTGAATGTTCTGTACCAGCATCAGCCTTCCTGTCTGTCTGTCTCTGTCTGTCTCTGTCTGTCTCTGTCTGTCTGTCTGTCTGTCTGTCTGTCTGTCTATCTGTTTACCTATAGGTTTGTCTGTCTGTCTGCCGGTGCTTCATTATTTTTAATTAACTGTCGATTCCTGTTTGGTTGGAAGCGCGTGTGTCTGACGTGCTGTGGTCTACTTGTTCCTATGGTTCCACTCTTCTCCCCTGTCCCTCCACTTGCCTGGATGACGTTAGTACGATCAAGACAATCCATACAGCTGGTCCGGAAAATCCCATTCTGCACCTGCCGCAGCTGGCTGTTCAGCGGGGGCTTCACAAAAAATGCCTGCTTCTGACGCTCCGGTTCGATCCGATCCATCAGGACACTTAGTCGTTCCCACTTCATGTGCTTCGTTTCGGCGTGGAAGTCGAAAGCGACAAATGTGATGTTGGGATGGCCGGACAGCTTGATGGCATCGCGAACGACCGCGCCCACTAACTCCTCCCGTCCCTGATGATTCACCAGGGTGATAACAGTTTGGTCTCCGTACAGGACAATTTGTTCTTGGAAGTGAGCCTTCAGTGCTTGAAGGTGGTCATGCTCTACATTAACCTTCGGCTTCGGTAAATAACTGTAAATCAAAATA